>RDPX01000343.1:510022-578760 GCA_003991215.1 Morbakka virulenta
CTCTGTGCTCCCTCTCTCTCTCTCTCTCTCTCTCTCTCTCTCTCTCTCTCTCTCTCTCTCTCTCTCTCTCTCTCTCTCTCTCTCTCTTTCTCTCTTTCTCTCTCTCTCTGACACACAAACACGAGGCACGAAGATCTATGTATGATTTAATGACGAACAAAAGGCAAAAGGTCACGTGTGGGGTAAACGAAAAGAAATGCTTGCTCATTTAAATGGTGCCAGGTATGGAAAATTGAAGAGAAAAACAGAAATTATATCAGCTTAAACAAGACTGGTACTAAAGGCCCACTTTAGGGCAGGGCAGAAAACAAAACATGGGGATTACACGAGTCTACTTATTACCTTAACAAAAAAACAAAACACCAGGCGATAATCAAAAAGTGCTTAGAAAGAATTTTGTCCGCCTGATATAGTTTCTATGTTTTTAATTGTCAAGACTGGTGCCGACCTTATGAATTGCTTTACATTAATGTAATATAACAATGACACACCAGGTCTATTATCTAGCATGCTCAGTTTTTATTACTGCTTTGTTTCAGATTATGGTCAATTTTAGATTTCCTCTACAGTACCATAACTGAAATTGTAATACAGTATTTAACTTCGAAAAGCTCCCTAAATAAGCTTTTATTTGGTTTAAGGCTCAAGAAGCATGGTCTATTTACCTACAATTTTAGTAATATTGAATGTCACAGGTGCTACGAGAGGCTTGACAATAATGGGTGCTTTTTCCCTCCCTTCAGAATACACCTAAACAAAAGACCTAATATTTTTACTTAACACAAGAAAGAATGTTAGCAGTAATGAAAAAGTGAAGGACGTTCTAAAATTTCCTTTCATTATAGCTTCCGTTTTACTGTTATATGATAAAAACTGCAGTCATCAAGCTATTTCATCATTGTAAGATTGCATGGAACCAACTACACATTTTAAATAAATGAATTCATTAATAATGTAGATTCTGTTACTTTGGATAGAATCTCTTAGTTTGTATTGTTTAGTTTTATGCTATCCTTGAATACACTTTGGAGTAATGCGGGTTATATTTTGTCCTCCTAGAGTACATTTCGCCAACGTGTATTTTTGTTCCTCTGTATTGGTAAATAAGTAATTTTCATTTCATTTAAAATAGTTCATCCTATTTTTCAAATTAAAACACAACAACCAGGGTCGTTAATTGGTCCATGTCTATTTGCACATTCCATAACATTAAACAAAGTGGATATCAGTTGTTGCGAAATTTGAACGAACATTTATTTCAAGCATGACCTCTCAAAATGATATGCTGACAATAAAGAGATTGTATCCCTATACAGCAAACAAACTCATCCATAACTATTTATACTCTTGGGTAAGGGAAATAAGGTTTCTGCATTCTATATTACGCTGCATGTCCCCGAAGGAATCCGTGACTGTGATCAGATCTCATGTTCGTTGCAACACCTATGACAATTATGTTTTAGTACTACGTAATTTGCTTATCAACCTTAGAAATCACAAAACAAACTCTACATAAGTGCTTATTTGTGGTTTATCAATGATAAGAAGACCAGATGTAGAAATATATTCCATCGGGAACGATAAGGATAAGGTAAGAACTATTCATATGTATTTTCCAATCAAGATATAACACAAAGGTCTAACGTTCAAAATAATTTTTAATTCAACACAAATAAGTACCGTAACGTGAATGAAAGATAAGACGTATCACCTTTTTCTTCCAGTTTTCGCGTCATCTGCTCGAAAGATCATCTTTTGTGCTTCACCAGTGAACAGCTGCGAAGAGAATGTTATACTGCGTAAACTCACTATGCTCTGCAGAAGTAGCTATGTCTCTCTAAATACATCTCTCTAAAAATACTGACAGCAAACAATATAAAAAACCTCCGTGCGTATCATATATATATATATATATATATATATATATGATCGAAAAGGATAGCGTCGCTCCGGGCGCTTATCCCTTTCGACGCGGTGATAAGGTTACGTTCATTACAATTAGCGTACCCGGGGTTGTCCGGAAGGAGCGTTCAGGAACCGATAGATGGATCAATGTATGTGTAATTTGTATTAATGACAGGCAAACACAAAAAGACCGCCACACAATATTACAGATCCCTCCTCTGCCGTACAAGCGTGAATAGCTCTTTAGTGTTAGTGTCCTCCGTTCTTGTACCCAGTTGAGTAAGAGTGGGGGTTGTACAAAGTTAAAACTAAAAACACAAATAATGATTGCGACTAAAATGTGCGCAGCCTTGACTAACAGCAAAATCATTGGCATTTCGTAACGTCCTGATCCTCTATAGCATGCTATACCACCCTGGTATCCAGTACTTTATTGGATTTTATTAAAAGTGTACCTCTTATCGAAAACCAAAGCTTCCTAATACATTAATTCCGTAAGAAGGTAAGGATAACTTTCCGGTTCTGCCCACTGCCCAAGTTCGTTCAATTATCTTCTCTCTTTTAAAAAATGTGCCGCTGTATTTCTATAGCTGTAAAAAACCTTTTTGCTAAATTTTTCTTTTTCTTACACTTTTATGAAGCTAAATCCTACCTAGTCCCCGGTAGAGACCTGTTCTAATAACGGCAATATTCCTGCCTTGCACCAATGTTTCTCCACACACCAATGAAGGGGTATTTTGAATTTGCTGTCTAAAACAAATGCCTAAGTAATATATATTAAATGCATTTCATAACAATAATATTGAATTTGATATATTGTTTGATGTTTCCTTGGCTGACTGTATTGCTTCGTTCATCTACAAGTTTTGCCATTTTTCCAAAACAACATGGAAACACATATACAAAAAATAATTTGAACGCTACAAAAAATATTAAAAAAACAAATCTCGAAATACCTTAAAACTCAGCTCAAATGGCTGGATTTCATTATCCACATAGTTCGGTTCCAACAATGGCTCCCAAGTCCCAAATCTGTCGTTGAAATAGGATGCCTCGATCGAAATGTCGGCACTGATACCAAGCTAAAATTTAATTATAAAAAAAATTAAAACATCATTCTATGTCTATGAACTTCAACATCATACATCATTCTATGTCTATGAACTTTTTGTACGTAGCATTGTTCACGTATGGGTAAGCAATATGGTAGCAAGGGGTGGTCAAAAATTTTGTTGTTGTTATCACAGTACTATACTTGCGGCTTTTACTTTAGTACGTATACTATTCCACCGGGGCTGTGTCGTGTACTACGTCTGGATGCCAAAGCAGACACTTCCCTAAAAACATGTTTTCTTGACAAATGAACTATTCATTTTAGAAGTGAGAAGCAAAGTATTTGCTCCTGTAAAGTGATAAGCATACTCTCCAAGCTAACAAATTCACGGATTACACACTACTGATATCCCTATTTTAATCGACAGGGGCTCTTTTTCATTGGGAAAGTCTACACCCAAAGAAAATACTGCATACAATAAATTTTTTCAATACGTTTTCCCTTTCTGTATGTCATACAACAATGCAGGCCTCCTACATTGGCGAATCAAAGCGTTTCTTGGGTCAAAGGGAAAAAATTTCACAAGAGAGCTGTTCATAAAGGTGACATCAAGAATCATGAAATAGCTGAACATTAATGAACACAAGGTTACACCTTTGACTGGGGAAATAAAAGGATTTAAAACAAGGAAATAAACCCAACAACAAGAAAAATAAAAGAAACAATCCATTCCCTACAGCATAGCAATTACATCAACAATATATTCTACACCCTTCCAGAAATATGGCTTCCAGCACTAAAGAAAGAAACAAAGCAAACAAAGCAAACTCAACATAGGTATGGGGGCACTCCTCGAAACAACTCGATCCCTGTCCATACGTAGGTTCGCACTTGCAACGTATAAAAGCTGCCGTACCTAGTCGTTTTAGTAGTCTGACGAAGGGAGAAGTATCTTTCGAAATGTAGCTCAGAAAAAGCTTACGACTCACCACATGATAAACTCTTACATCTATGACTTCCTCTGAGTCCATGATGTTCAGAATTTTCAAAACAATGTAAGTGTTACTAGCAAACCACATTGGTTCAATGCTGGTTAATGTCAAGAGAATTAGTTGCGCATTCAATATTAATTTACTGTTTAAGTAAAAATTATTTTCGAGTGGCATAAACACTGCTTTAGAGGTATTCTCTCCTGACTACCTGTTTCTTATTTCTTACAATGTAACACCTGTTTCTTTTGCATATTCTTGGGCGAGTCACGTTCCAATAACACTGTTGTTTGATCATCTTATCTGGCGACAATTAGGCTATATAATGTATTAGTAAGTAAGTTTGATCAAACAACAGAGGGTTAAAATTAGTTTTAAGTAATCTTATGCTTTGATTTGTTATAGTAAAAATCGATTTTGAATAGGAGCAAGTTCATTTTTGCCAAGCGTGACAAATGAAGATGTTTCTACAAAGTATAGTTTTTCTGCCAAGTGCTGTTTTATTTTATGATCAAGGTATAACAAGTACTAAGTATCTATTAGCATTAAAAGTTCGACACGTCAGTGACATCAGAAACAATTTTATGCTGATATTGCAGCAATAACACACCCAAAATGAACATTGTTTAAATGTGATCAATGCAAATAAATTAATTTCAATTCTAATTAATGCAGAAGAAATAAAAAATTTCCCTTTTCAAGGCGTTTCAAATGGATCATTTTGAGTGACCGAGTTATACATTGCCCAAAAAGAACTTTTGTCTCCATGCAAATGATCACATATACACTTATTTCCAAACTGTTTATTATTCATGAAATTATTCAAGTAAATAAAAGCCCACCTAATTAGGAATATATTTTAAAGATCATTATCACCAGCAATATGTACCTTTCCAGTAGGTGTTAAGGATCATGCTTCTCAACTTCTACCCTCTCCACTTTAAAGATAACAAAATATCATTTGAGACCATTTAAAAATTATCATGGCATCATTTTCGGGAGGATAATAAACACTTTAACTTATTTAAGCGACTTTTACCTAAATATTCTTAGTAAGCAAATTGTGGAAAATCTTAGAAAACTATTAGGCGTTATGTTTGACCCAGTGCCAGATTACCCACGAGGGATTACAATGATTTGTTTATAGTGTACATGGTTTCTGTTCCTTCAGTTTAATTTCTAGTATTTACAGATTGCAAGGACCAGGTAAACAAATGGCATTTTTGGGTCCAATGGGGTCATGGACGTAAGGTCATGACACTTCTGTGTCCGAACAGATCCCCTCACAATAACGTGAAAGTTTTGAAAGAATGGTTAGTTGCAATGCGTAGAAAAGGCCGAAAGCCTGACGATAGAAGAAGTATCTCTCGAAACGTAGTTTAGAAAAAGCATACGACTCATGACATGATAAAGCTCTTACATCAATGGCTTCTTTCGAGTTCATAAAATTCAGTATTTTTAAGATTATTAGAGAAATATATGGAAGCTTTCTGTCACCAAGGCGTTGTGAATGCCACCACCTTCCCACTGATAACCGTTATGATCCAACACGGACTCCGGCCTCTTATACAAGAGTTAAATATTCAAATATAATGCACTTCTATCATTTCACATGTTCCTGTTCATTTGCAGAACAAAGACACAACGACACCAATATCAGTATCTCCTCGGGAAATTACCGGCAGTTAACTCCACACAGCCAAGGCTGAATCGTAGCAATGCAGCAAAACCCTCACCAAGAAAAGAGAAAAAATTTATGAACAAAAAAATGAAAAAAAGCTTTTTTCAGAACACCAATTAATATAGAAAATATACAAGGCAACGAGAGCTAGTTTAATAGCGGAGTTGAGATTCTTTAGTCAACCCAGGGCACATCTAAAATAAATATCGCGTAAAATGTTTGTTACTGGCTTTGCAGTATCAACAAAGCCAATTATTCCGATTGGTAAATGTTTTCTGCAATGAGCATAGTCACAATGTGACTAGATTCTTACAGAACGCTTTTCTCGAGACCAGATCAAAATATACTTTTCAAAAATCTCAAATCGTTTTGGTTGGAACAATCCACAGCTCTTTAAATCAAATACGGCTTAAGAGCTTAACTCCTGGAAAAGAGGATTAAAACTCTAAAAACTGCCAACTGCAATTGTGCTGCTTCCCATGGTATAAACTCAGATATTGAAAATGTTATATCAAAATATGTAAAGTTATTGTTCTCCAGTAATATTTGGCACTTGACTATTATCAATACATTTCCAGTAAAAGGAAAAGTGTGACAAAAACATTTGAAGAGCATTTGCACATTTCCGTTCTTAAGCTCTTTTTAGTGAGTACGAAATTTTCAATGACAATTTCAGATGACAACATCGCAGTTCTGACAAAGATTATTACTGAGAAAATTAAGTCGGTTACATCATCCGCCTCGAATGGTTAGATTGCAACAATAATAATGAAATATAACCAAACATGTAGAAGACACAAATTCACAAAGCCAATATTATTTTAATGAGGAAACTCTCCAGAGTCTCCAATGCAATGTTAAAACTCTTCAAATTTATAAAAATCCTTAATATCTTTTGTATATCAGTATATTGTATTACACAAATCCACTATCGATTAATCGGAGTAACGCCGACCACCGGCCGGCAGTCAGATGACCTAACTTTGAACGTTGGGGGTATTTGGTATGGAACTTTGAGAATAACACCTCAATAATACCAGCCGGTTACAAGGCTTATAAATTTTAATTTATTTTTTTCAATTTACTTTGCAGATTAAAAAAATACCATTTGTATAGGTATAAAATAAAAGATATGCAGAAATAAAACAACATTTAAAGACTTCGGCCACAAATGGTTTGGAAAAAAAAGGTAGATTGTGAGTTGAACAACATTCTCTTGTGCATACCCTTGTTCCATTCAACACACTGAATTGCGGATGAATTGAAAATAGTTTGGTTTAAAAATATATTATTTGTTATTATATATATTATAATATTTGCTAAACGGTCTTGCAACAACCACCCCTCCCCCATTACTTGGCCCACACACTGCTGCATCCTCTTTCTAATTCCTGGTCTGATAAATTAGTAAACATATAGTAGAGGCTATCGTCTACGCTAGAGCACGATTCATCATCATCATCATTATCATCATCATCACTATCATCGTAGTCGTTTTCCACTCAGTCATAAAACTGAGTAAATCTGCAAATAGAAAGTGCAGGAGACTAAGAAGGGAATGTTGGCAAACAACGCTTTACTTACCCTAGAAGTCCAATCGTTAACCATAGCTCTCAAACTTAGTTTTGCAGTGACTAAAGGCACAACCATACCTTTCATGTCATTTCCAAGGACTAATTCCAGCAGCTCCAGGTGAATTGTAAGCTTGTAGTAAAAATAATATTGAGAAACATTAGCCATAGTAATTAGTATGTAGTTCTTTAATAATATGACTAACTCACACCGCTTTATACTAGCTTACTTAAATATTGTTGTACTAATAATTATTGCTGTTATAATACTAACTAATATAGTGTTTCGTTCCCTTATACAGTATATTTGCTGCTTTGGGGGGCTCAGTGAATTTAGCTCGAAACGTCCTGATACCACTGCATTAATTATTACGTCAATGCATACATAGGAATACTGAATTATTATAATGTATTTAGTTGGGAGTGGGGTGCGGGAGGTATTTAATTATCAAAATTTAAAACTCTTCGTTCATCGACCTGCTCTGAGGGTTGGTCTTGCTGCCTTTAATTTAGTGGAAACCAAATTAAACAGCTCACAAACACGTATTCCACCACACTTCCTTTCCCTAGATTTTAATCGACAAGCCATACACAAATCAAACCGGGCATGAGTAAGTGGCAAAAACCGCAAACAAAAACAAAAAACCTAATTATTTACTGATTATTATTATTATTATTATTATAAGTTCCTATGTCCCTGGCAGTACTGTGCCAATTTGTTTCTCTGTTATGGGTGGTTTGCAAAAAACCACCCATAACAGAGAAACAAATTGGCACAGTACTGCCAGGGACATAGGAACTTATAATAATAATAATAATAATAATCAGTAAATAATTAGATAATAAATAATTAGCTATATATTTTCGGGGATAAAATTGGGATAGAAAAGAAGTCAGTAAATAAAAAAGAATTTAAAAAGTACAAGGAAAAGTAATTCTCGGCGCTAAAGTGACTTTAAAGCCTTATGGATGAAAGAAAAAAAAATAAAGAAAAAATAAATTTTTCCAGGTCCCTTCCCTTGGTCGTCTCATTTAATTGTACGCCTATCACGCTAAGCCTTTCAGGAAGCGACGACTTCCTTTCCCAGCCAGGAGCACCCCACCACCGTAATATAGTTTGATTTGTTGTGTATTTTCAGGATACCATTCATTAATACCCACTTACCTTCAAGTCAATGCATGCTGAATAATCTTTAAAAAATACCCGTGTAATTAAAACCTAAGTTGCTGCCCTTTGCAGATGTAAAAAAATATTTCCCTGCCCGAAACCCTCTGAGCAAGCATCCTGGATCTGGGTCTGATACTGTAGTTTTTTACCTCAAGTGTACAAAATTAAAAACTCGCAGTGTTCCTCCGGTCAAAACATAAAGTAATATTCAAATATCACATGTAAATATAAATATGCAAAACATTTAAATACACACACGCATATATAGTAATTAATGAGTAAACTGTTATATTGCACAGACCTGGTCTTCTGAAATAGTGTTCATATGGTTCCCTGAACCAGCTTCTGTTAGATGTCAAAACAAACAATGCGAATCAATGTAAAGTAAGAAAACAACTAAAAAATCCCAAACATATGGCATAAAATCAACCACAAAATGTGCGCCCTATGTAAACTATTTTTAGGTTATTCTATGCGCAAAAACATACACTTTTCGTCTTAATATTTTGAAGAAAGTCATTCTCCCGAAAATTTAGTTTAATCCCACTTTAGACAGAAAAAAATTAATCATGTGTTTTCTTTACAAGAAACTGAGTATGAAGAAATGTTAATATACTTTAAAGGGCACGGCAATAAAAGTACTTTGCCCATACGATATTAATTGTGAGGAAAATGTCAAGTTAAAGTTGCTAGGCTTCGGTGGTTGTATACACGTCCAGTTTTCAATATGTACACATTGCAGAAAAGGAGAATATATACCAACGAGATTTGCGCGGAATTCCTTTTTCAAAGTTGTCGTTCCTAAATGTATAAATGGAAGAACGAATTAACTGAAATACGTACGAAGCTAGGCTTTAATGTCTATGGTGTTTCAACTCCATACCTTAGTTCAGCTATTCTTGGCCCTTATTTACATGTAAATTAGGGAATTAATACGGGACTAATCATCAAGCAGGTCAGTTTTGTTATATATATAACATTCAGCTTTCCTGCAATCAACCAACACCTATCTATTTGCGATTCCACTCATTTTCCATTAAGTAAACTCCCAGCCTCTTGATTATTCGGTATCTGCATCATCAAAAATATCGGAGCTCACACGGACAGTTATCTTCTGCATTTATTACACAGTAATGATACGTCAATACAAAAAAAAAAACCCATATCAAACAAAATTCAGTGTTCCCGCAACACACAATTCTGTATCATATATTGATACAAAATCAGATCATCACGTATTTTATGGACAGCATAAAGTACAATTACCATCACGTCGACTCACCGTATTTTTCTAATGGAACACCATCATGTTCTTCGAAAGTAGAAAGACTCAGTTCCTTTGGCTCCCATGAAAATTCCTCTTGTTCATCCTGTGTTTGGCCATCACTTTTACAGTCAGTCACCTATAACAAGAAGTCCGGTATGCATGAGATTTAAGACGGCAAAAAGGAACATTTTAAGAGAGTTGTAGGAAAACAAGTGGTGATAGTTTACGTGGACATTGTCATTGATGAATAATGAACATACATGCCATAAGTATTTTTTTACCTGATTTCCGAATGCAGTTTCTGCAATATGCAAAATGGTGGACATTAGACTTGGCGACAACGAAAACTTCATCTGCGTAAAATTCAGGGTAATCTCCTGTCCTTTATCATTTTTTACAGGGGTACGGTAGCTCAGTCTCAACTGACAAGGCTGAAGTAGCTGAAAAAGAATAGGTCCATTTGCTATAGAAACAAATAGGAATAATCAGCAAAAATCATGATAACGTGAAAATTATGACGGAAATTAAAAAAAACTGCATAAAAATATTGAACAATCTACATCACATAACGGCGAGGGAAAAACAAACAAGTGCTCATGTTTGCTATCTCATTTTCTAAGAATCAATTTACCACTACCATAACTACCACCATGTCTCCCTCCTTACCGCTGCCACATCAATGCCACCAACATCATCACTGTCATCATCATCACCGTCGTCATCATGCGGTTGGCAACATCTCCTTTGGCAGTGATGGTACCAATGAGGCTGATGATCGGCTTCTTGGCTTTGTTATCATCCTAGTTATTCATTCAATGATTTTCATGTCTTACCCAAAACATTAATAAGTCCAACTTTTGATGATTCCGACCATTAATGTTAATCGATCATTTAAAACTATAGCAACCGTACATTAACCTTACCAGAGTGCTGTATTCGCTTGAAAAGAGCTATGGGTTGCTCACTTTTTTATATCTGTTGAAAGGTCTCAACCTATTTCGTCTTTTACAACTTAACATAAACACAAAATCTAAAAGTTTATGATGTGGTTTTTCTCTCTAACTTCTTCCTTTAATTTTTCCTGCTCAAGTAAAATCCTACCATGAATGCCTTTGCGCATATGTCTAAACATTACTCTAAATGTATCCATACTCTGAACAATTGCATAATTTTCCGCCTTTCTTTCAAGACATTTCCACGGTCTTAATAAGTAGTACTGTAGCAACACTAGAAAGTAACATAAGCATCACTTTCAACCATTGGTACCTCCCATTCTGCATCATTAAAAAATATTTATATAGCAAACAATAAGTAGTTAAATATTGTCGGCCAGGCTATACATAGGAGTGGCTGACAACTATAAATGTACTACGTTACTATTCATCCGCTAGTAACATTAAGTCCTATCTGCCAAAATTGAAACCCAAGTCAAACACATCAGATTAATCTAATTTCTTCTCTTCTACCGACGATTATGTAGTCAACACTAAAATGTTTAACGGGGCTTAACGATATTTTGCGTAAGGTCATCTTACCACCGTGAACATAAAAAGTGTTAACATCAACTGTTTTGTATGGGCAGCAATATTATCAGCAAAAATAACACAAGCAATGTTATGGTGGGCAATCTTAACATACGTAATGTCGGTGTAAGCAGGTGAAAAAAGGTAAAACCATCAATGCTAATATGAGCAGTTTAAACTTCAGTTTCGTTGATGGATATGCAAAACGTATCTTTTCTGTTGAAGAAGTTCAACGGTAATTAACAATTTGAATGCGGTGAGAGAGGCGTTTGGGGTTCAGAAGTATTTATTGGCAAATAAATAATTTAACCGCTTTTGCTGCTTAAACCACTGAATAACGAAGTGTCAATTATGTAATGAAACCTGTTAAGAAAATAGAGTAAAACACTTTTACGGAAAAGCAAATAAAAAGAATGAAAAGAAGGATACATTTTCAAATAAAAAATATAACGTTTAATTAAAAAACAAATGTGTTTTTCATTAAAATCAAACATGGAATAAAGCACGCCATTCGAGAAAATAAGTCAAGCACGTCTAGCAGCGAGGCAGCTCAATTATTAGCAACGGATAAGAAATAAATGTACTTCCCGAAGAGAAAATACAGTTTTGGTTGGGGCAAATTTTCTGTAAGTGCTTTGACAAAACTGATTATAAGATAACTTTTAACTCTAAAAAACCTCAATTATTTGTACTTATTGGATGTTAACAGATAATTATTCTGGGCCCAGGCTAGATTTCTGCCTATTACTCTACAACAGCATAAAAGTGCAAATGAATACATCAGAATTTCCTCAGCCAATTGGCTCTGATAATGAATCACAAAAATAATTTAGGCATGTCACACGTAAACCCTATTCCACGGATAATTTCTTGACAACATTTTGGGGATTACATTTACAACAGATTACTACAATAAAGACGTAAAACTTCGTTGAAACAGTAGTTAAGTACTTTCAATCCAAACACTACATACAAAGTTTCACAAATACAGTCTCTACTCATGCAAGAAGGAATATATTGTATTGGTTATTATCATTATAGAAAGGGCATACTCATTTGTTTACAGCTGTCTCTTGGTTCGTCTTTTGGTTAAAAATACAAACAATTACCACCGTTTCGGTGGTTCACTTGGCACAACATCGTTTCTTCTCCCTTACGTTAAAGGAATTAACTAGGAGGTATTTTTGGGATCTATAGTCACTCATTAGCCACGATTTTATCAACGAGTATTATTGTCGTGTCATATCGTGTAATAAAGAGAGACAATGTACATCACCATAATTTTTAGTTTAGTTTTCCACTCTTGTTTTATATAACAGGCGAACAGAAACATGCCAAACTTTCTCCAACAATCTTCTTTCTTCCTATAGTATTCATTGTTTCAAGTAATGGCAATGATGGTACGTTAATCTTAGCATTGTTACCTGAGTGACAGATTACAAACTATACTGGTTACGTTCATAGCGGACGACTGTGCAGCAAAAATTCTGATTATGATTTTAAAGTAGTTTTCAAATTTGTAACTACATAGCTTTGTCGTATTCAAAGATCAGAGTACCCCTGGTGTAAAAATTCAACACGATAACTGTAAACAAAATGGAAAATCGATGTTAAAATTATAGAATGAAAAGAGATAAAAATTGACATCGTCATGGGTAACACATCTGAAAGGAATGATGATGTTTTTAGCTTTTAAAAGTTAGAAACAATATAATCTTACTGATCTACCAGTCCCATGAACATAGGGAAATTGTGAGTAGATGAGTTCAAATGGATTGACGTCCAATTGAGTTAATATCGACTTGTCTAGCATCTTTAGGTGAACGCTTGTATCGACCTGTGAACAGATAAGAAAACTCTCTAATTCACAGGTTTTCACTCTTGTCACTTGGTTTTAAACACCTTTATTTATCTATCTATCTATCTATCTATCTATCTATCTATCTATCTATCTATCTATCTATCTATCTATCTATCTATCTATCTGTCTGTCTGTCTACGTTACATATCTGTCGTAAAAAAGCAAGTGAGTAAGTAAGTGAGCTCCATATAAATATTTATTTTACTGTAGTATTTATACAATTCAAAAAAGTAATCGGTCCCAAACACTGAGACAAGGTTACTCCTACATAAAAGGTATCAGATGAGAAGAAAACTGATTACCGATTAAAACCACATTGAGCTCAAAGGCTTTGGATGCTTTGAGTTACAAGTTACACATTCACGATTCGCGAGACAGGACTACTCTTACATAAGTTATCATATTAGTAAGTAATTAAGTGAGTAATTAAGTAAGTAATTAAGTATTTAAGTAAGAATATTTTTGCTTGTAAGGGTGTATATGTTTGTGAGAAGCAGAAAAGGAAGACTTTCCGGCATTATTTAAAACGTGTTGCTCTTATGAATCCATACCTTGGCAACAATTGCATGAGTTTCTTTTGACTTCGGATCTTCTACTAAAAAGACGTCTGTGTTCAGCACATTACCAGTCATAAGAAAGTTGATAGGTTGCTGCTCAAGCTGCCCAGCAATGTTACTGTTTTTCCCCACTGTGGTTTCTTCTTCGACAAAGGCATCGGTGAAAAATTGTGTTATCAGTAGTATGAATTCAAGGTTCAAAAATACTGCAGCACTTTTGACAAGCATTTCAACTAAAAAGGCAATAAAAAAGCATTCTTAAATGCAGAAAAAGCAATTGGAAATACTTTTCCCTCCAGTTATTTAAACATACATTCTGAAAAACCAAACTCCTTTCAACAAATATGCATTAAAAAAAAACACGACAATCAATATATTTTCAAACATCTTTTTAACAATGGTAGGGACGGGTGAACACATTGTTTTGTAGTGTCAGTCACACGACTTCTGTATGAATATGTCTATGTATATGTGTATGCATATGTAAATATATATATATACATATTTTTCCCTTCTTCTCTCTAGTTGTGAGTGTGCGCATATCCAACGAAGTACTATTGTTGTCCAAATGGCAGTTGATGGGGATCTTTGTTCGAGTGCGAAAACCCAGAGGTTCCAATCTGATGACTGTTCAGGACCAAGCCCAATGGAATCAAATACAAGGCAAATTATGCCACCATTACTAGCCTGTGGCAGTGCTACAATGCAGCAGTGGAAAGCATGATTCACTTGATTAACGGCTGCAAGTGACTGACTCGAATAGGCTACAAACACAATCATAAGGTCCTTCAGAACCTTCACTCGGTCCTCTGCAAAAAAGGATATAAGTTAGGGAAAGAGATGGTATCATCATAACCTAGAGTTCCTTGAGGCTGAAGGAAAGCCTAATATATGGTGGTACTTGGCTTTCACACTGATAGAATAATTACAGCTAGAAGAAATGATTGTGCTGCCTTGTGTATAGTGACCAAAATGTGCATCACAAATGTTGTTATCCTACCCAGCAATCATAACAAAGCCACTTAGCAATTCGAGATGCTCAACAGATGTTTAAAATTAAAGATTGAGGTAGCACGGATGAACAACATTCTTGACACCAACACCAAGGTTGTCCCAGATCTATTCCTCAAAAACTGCAGACAAATCTTTAATCTTCTTGGCATCAAATACGAGGTGATGCCCATCCAAAACGTCTTCGCTCCTCAGATAAGCACAAATTTTGCGAAAAGTACTATCGGTCTAACATCCTACTTGTGACTTGACAGATGAGTACACCATGTTTCATTTTCATGCTGGTACCATGCGACATACTCATAATAATAAAAGTAATAAGTCCGAAAAATAAATTAAAATTACAGTAAAAACCCCAGAAAGAAACACAAGAAAACATGAGTAGCTGACATAGGTACACACACATACAAATTGACACAAATCAATCTAAAACAAATACCAATACGGACAACCATGGATATAATAAAAATACTACAAGGAGTGCACAGTAACTACTTATACAAACAAATAGTCACGGGTACACCAATCTTTAGAACTAGAATTATACACACAGACATCTATATATCTATATATATCGAGCATCAGGCAATAATGCTACAGCATACTTTGCAAGTAACAAAGTAAGAATAAAACTCTACATAGAATCACCTTTCTATGTTTAAGATAAAAAAATATGAGAATGAACGAACCAGTTCTTAAGTTATTAACTAAGTATATTTCGATATTTCGACATCTACATCGTGTCATTACCAACTAAAAATACAACAAGCTGGAGACGTCGTTTATAAATACAGTTTTCAACGTAACCAAGAGTTTACACTCATGCAAAAAAATCTTTTGAGGCTTTCAAGCCTTTGCTTGTATCAGGAGAAAATCTATTGATAAAGAAAGCCTCTAAGAATGATAACCGGGACCAACAATATTAGTATCAACAATAAAATAATTCTGATGCAAGGCGTTTTAATGTGCTCTTTTAACCGATTTCACTGGACGAATCTAATGACATTGGTAAGGAAAACAAGTTTATGTAATCAAGGAATCGCTCACACTCCGACTGGTGTTGAAACATGGGTTGATCACTGCGGGAACCGTGTTCGAGTAGACGTGTGATTAGGCATATTCTACAAGCTTACATACATGGAATAGATGGTTTTATCAAATATCATAAAAGGGGCAGTGAGTTACAAAGTGGTAGGCTTATTTTCCCAGAAAGAGAAAACGTCCCGTGTGGTTAGTCCTTCAGTTTGGTGTTACTAAAGAAGTTTCTTTCTTTTCTATCATGTAAGTGAGCAGTAGGAAAGCACCTGGTTTAGGTGGTCTTCCAGTAGGGCTACTTAAAATTCAAAGTGCGAATACAGTTATTGCTACCTTCAGTTTTGTTAAAAGTATCTGGGGAGATACTCCTGTTTCGCAGGGCTCGATCGATAGTGTCTTAGAGACCTTTTTCAAAGGTACGGGGCAAAAGAATGCTTGTGACTACTCCCGTAGGATCACGCTCTTGGAAGTTGTTGGTAAACTCCTTTCGCGACTTATATTGAAGAGGCTATTGAAAGACGTTTGTGCTAATACTATGCCAGAGTTACAAAGTGGCTTTATGTCTGGTGGAGGGGCCATTAATATGATTCTTTCGGCCCTACAAATGCAGGAGAAACGCATTTAACAGCAGATGCCATTGTATCAGGTGTTTGTGTTATGAGAAAGTTAAGTGATGAAACCTTAGTTGACAGTGGTGTCAAGCAAGGCGATATTCCTGCGCCCTCTCTTCTGTATATTACTTGCTGCTTTACTTGCTTATGCGTTTCAACATTGTGAAAAGGGCATCATGTTAAGGTCTTTAAACACAGGTCGCATTTTTAATCTCAGAAGATTTAATGCATGGCCCAAACTTCAGCCTGTCTTAGTCAGAGAGCTACTCTATCCAGACGACGATGTTTTGTTGTCACACAATGAAGATGATATGCAGCACATAATGGCTGAATCCAGCACTGCCTTTGGTCTGGAGATCAGTCTGTCCAAAACAATGGTGATGTTCACTTCCACACCAGACAACCATACTTGAACCCTAACATCCTAGTCAATGGTGCTAGGCTAGGAGTAGTTGATTGATTTGTCTACCACGGTAGTGCTTTGTCAATCGACGGCTGTCTTGATATTGAAATCCACAGGCGAAGTTATAAGACCGCTATAGTTTTTGGAAAGTATTGTCATGCCTTGACTGGTCTGTGCAAAATTGAACCTGGCATAAGAAGTAGACATCACGCTATAATACTATTTAAAAGTATCCTTTTGACGAAAAAACGTTTACAAAAACGGCACCTTACCTGTTTGTTCTCCATTCAGATTTTGTTTGTATTTTGCAGTCACTAAATCCTCTGTTCCCTCTTCAATCAACTCGTCGGAAGGATTTTTATTCTCGATAACTCTATGTTAAAACATTTATGCAAAAACATTACACTCTTTTTATGTACAGCTCGGGTCAAGCCAGGTCAGTAAAACCACCTAAATACACTGGCATAATGAACCGCAAAGAAATAGAAACCAGCATCTATCATATCAACCAGAAAAATATCAGCAAGAAGAACAGAATTAACATTGGGTTTACGCTTTTATTAAGCCTATGCGTAAAAGGAACCAGGCATCTGGGAGCAGAGGCACAACTAAGACAGGGTGAAAATTATTTGAGTAATTATTAATCATCCCATAAATCATTAGCTAAAGGGAATACATGCAAAAAAAAAGTGAGACTGTAGGTTTAGTATCATTGATAAAATACAATATCACGGAATTTTCGTTGCAGCAAGAATGCTAAATTCTCATTCCGATACGGTTACGAAAAAACGAAACCCAACGTCAATTTAAAGGGATTAATAGTAACTGAGACTCGAGATTATGATTATTTACCATAAACACACTAAAAGATTATGCTTACCAACATTCCCTGATAAGAAACCATTTCGTGGGTATAATAAAAAAATCCAAAGTAATTTCACTTAGCTACACAACACCGAAAGAGAACGTTAGGGTACACCAGTCTAGACATGCCAACTATGGCATCCCAGGTCAAACTTGACTTTCGTGTCAGCATAGAAATGACTGTGTCATGTTGGTACTTGTTATATACCAATGGTAGGGACTTCAGGAAACAATGTAATTGGCACAAAAAAAAATTTATGTATGAAAACAAGAAAAAGAGTTATGCAAATTTCCATAGTACACTATAAATATTCTACCAAGGCCTATAAACTATTAATCAAAGTGACCAGATACACCAAACATTTTTTCAAAGATAATTGCTTAGTCAGCTGATTAAAAAACTGACTTGTGTAAAGGGATGTTTTCACTCGTTTGACATAAATATTAACAACGGAAAATATGAGCTTTAACTCCAACCTTTGTTCTCATTTTGTAAGCGGAATCTAAAGCTTAATAAAAACTAAAGTGACGTTTAATGATCCAGTCCATCTGATCTAAAAGCAGCTCAGGAAATGTGAAGATATACAAAGGATCTTGTAACGTGGAACAATAAAAAACAAACTAAAAAAGAAGGCAGTAACTAAACAATGTCAAAAATTTATGACACCATTAACATAACAGCATATGCGAAAGAGACGGTAAATGAGTCCATATAAGTAATACCGAACCGCCAAATAAAATCTGTGTAAGGAATAAGCAATCCTAGACAAAATTCCCTAACCTCACTATTTCGGCTCAAAATGTCACAAAACAAACTGTGAGAAATTGTCTGGCCGCCAGTTTTGAATGAACTCGAGATCTAATGGTTTACTAAGCTTATTTTTGACGATTAACAACATTTCTGACTGAGACCATTTGTACAAAGAATGCACCACATGACCCTAGCAAGTGGGCCCTTTTGCGTGTTCATCCTGTGAACAAGAGCTGCCATTTAGTGAGTAAACAATCTATCATGGCCGATTTAACGATGCCATTGAGGAGAGCCGTGTCCATTTGCATCTCGTATCAAGGGGAAAATAACACGTTCAGCTCGAAAGCTTTGTCATATTCCATACTAAAATATTATTTTCTGGTATTTTATTCTATTGCTTTGGTAGACCCTTTTTAAGTGAAAATGTGTGCCTGATGAGATTATGTTCTTTTCAGTGAAATACGCAGAGGTAAAAACCAATTGGACAGAGGTAGAGTAAAGCACTCAAGAAATCTTCATTTCGGTTAGAAAGTAACTGATTCATTGCTGGTGATAACGAGGTTTTATGTTTAAAAAGAAATCTTGCGTGAAAAATTCTAACTTCCCTCAATTTTTATTCATGACAATATATTTAATACATTTTGGTAAAGTTGTGACTTAGAAATGCACTGAAAAACGAAAGTCAGATGCCGCAGATGCATAGTTTAGCTACAAGTAACTAACAACATTCGATTTTGAATCTTAGGCATCCGCGAAAATTCACCTTTGCAGATATTTTAAAGCCGCAGAGCAGCTTTAAAAATCCAGCTAAAACAATGAGTTAACTGTGCAGTGGGTCACACAACCGTGTCAACGTTATCTTGCGATGGGAATTTTACAGGGCCTAATATTCCTTGAACATCACCAATAATAAAATGACGAAATGGTGAAATACCAGCAGGTGTCCGAAAGAACGAGTGTATGGGAATGTCACGCACTTGTTTGTAGTTTATTGATAGTGTAAGTAGCTTTATCTGCACTTGCAAGGTGCAACAAACAACCTGACTAAGCGCTGATTTATAAATTAAACAAAACTGTTAACAAAATCAATTTACCATTTCAATAGAGTCAACACTACTTATAAATATATTCCATTAATTTAAGCTCAATGTTACAAAAAGCAACTTACTTGTTGTAGTACGATTCATTGCTGGGACGGATGTCATCTCCTGTCAGCGAATGAACGGCTACGTCCACATCAATTGTTGAATCAGTACCAATTTTGACCTTCACCGATATTTTCTCAGCTATCACGCTACAGAGAGGTTTTGCTTGAGTTCGAAGGCCTTCATTCTTACAAAACACCAAACAAAATAAAAGCATACAATGGCAACAGTTAAGTAAAATATGAACAAATTAAATATGTAGTTTTTATAATTCTTTTGTCAATTAACTAAACCGATCGTATCTTTTGATGAATCAAACAGCCCGAAATTCATTCTGCTGGGCAACCCATAACAAGTGGTGACTAAATTCGTAATATTTCCTCCTAGTGATGATTTTTGGATAAAAAAGTGCTAAGACTTAAAACTGAAAAAACTTGCTCTACTTTATTACTAAGAATACGTAGTACAACAAAATATGTTTAATTGACGTAAATAAAAAATTCTAGCATTAAAAATTTAAAACCAAGGGCAATATTAGAGGAACGAATACATCGATTACCTATTTCATGATATGAAGATGTAAACACGACAGCTGAATTAACTCAAGTAAATAAAATCACAGATAACGTCAGTAATCAGATAATGTCAGTAATATGGTATTGTGCAAACGTACAAAGCCACTATTTAAACCATACCTTGTTTTCGCTATCTTTGATGACAACTACCTCAGCTAGACTGCAGATAAGGGATACCGATGTTTTCATTACTTCTTTTTCAGTACTGCTTGTACCATGTATCACATTCGATGGACTGCTGTTAGCTACAGAGAAAATGGGGATGGTTTAATGTTACGATATGTTCTCGATGATATTATTCTGTACTTGAAATTTTTAACACCTACATTTAAAAAAATGAAATAAAAAATTTAATCTGAAGTGCAATTTACGTATTTGTTTGGGTGGCAGAGACTTGCTTTGATTTCCTTTCCTGTGATTATTACATTTGGTACAGATTCCTCGGGATAAGTGAAAGTTCTAAAAAAATAGCTTCTTAATACAATAATCAATTTTGCTCCACCTTTTCTCTACTTTAAAAACTTGAGTTTGTTCATTTTGGTTTTCATGGTTTTTTTAACTTTTGTGGTAGCCGGTATCGGCGTTTCCAAGAAAATCAAATTAATAGGCTTACCTCAAAAACAGAACTTAACGAACACTTTATAACTTAAAACTATGACTTAACAACCGTGTCGTCATATTTCGCCCACAAAGTGTTCTATACCTTAAAGTAAACTTTGCGATACAGTACTTGGCAAAATTGTAGTCACCCACAACAAAGTTTGTGATGAATATTTTAGAATAGTCATTGCTGACAACAATTTGACTAAGGAATACGCATGATCTAAACATTCTTATGATACTGTATTTTACACTTTGCTTTAAAGATCAAAGATACTCCTGTTGCACATGGAGTGACAAATTAAATTTTAAATTTCCGTAACTTGTAATGAATACTCACAAAATTCAGTAAAAAAGTTGAAACATTATTTGAATTTATCATATGACTATTATAAACTTGATGCAGTTTGTGGTATATATGTTCTCCATGACATTCTTTTCCGTACCCTACTTCGCCTGCCATCAACTTTTCCTGTTAAAATTGTGTATTCCATCACTTTGTTCCGAACTAAAAATTGTGACTGAATTTCTCTGATGCTGTGAAATAGTGTTCTTTTCGATAGGGCCATTCCGAGAAGCTCCTCATTGCTTCTTCTGTCTGTAAATGCGATTCTTAGCATAAATCTTTAAAACCATATTTCTGTTGCTTCAAGACGTTTCATCACGCTTTCAGACAGGGTTCGGGTTTCACTGACTTACGTCAACGATGGTAAAGCATAGCAGTTCAGAACTTTCTTCTTAAAGTTAATAGTTAATTTTCCTTTTTTAATATCCTAGAAAGCTTCTAAAAGGCATTTTTAGCTATTCCAATACTTCAATGTACTTCTTCATGACATCTGCCATAGGATGTAATCATGCTTCACCAGTAATAAAATTCGCTGACCTTTTCAATGTGATACCGGTCTTCTATTATAGTCACACTTCAGGATGTTCACCATAAGCCTAAGCATTAAAGGTTAGCACAGTTGCATTGCCCAACAGAAAAACGTCCAAAGAAAAGGTATACGAAATATTTTGCTAACACATATTCAAAAAAGAAAGCTTTGTCAAAGTAAAAATATTTAGGTAAACTATATTAGCTTACCTCTGCAGTGAGAACAACATTCGAGTGTGCTATCATGCGGACGTATAAAACAATATACCAACGCGCTACCGTGTGGATATATAAAAAGAAGGAAAATATGAATTTCAAACGCCTTGAGTTTCAAATGAAGTGATCCTGGTGGGAGCCTCCTTTGCAAAAGAGAGTTTTCTTAGTAGCTCGATTGTAATCTTTCGAAATCATGCTGACTATTCTCTTATAAGAAAGTATATATTTTTATGCAGCATAACGGCAGGGTATGACCCTTGATCGAAGTTCTCTGAAACAAGTGAAGTCTCCAATGCATACTAGTTCGTTTTATGTTAGCTACGGATGGCGTAACCAATTTAAGCAATTAACTGAAGTTGCTCAGGATAAGCTTGTAAAATTGTAAAGATAAGGTGGGGATAAAAACACTTCAAAACATACCAGTAAGTCCAGCTGACGACGCGACGGGAACAACATCGACTGCAACTATTATTTCTGAAGATGCCACTACAAGAAAGGAGGTTAAAATTTAATAATAAAGCAAAAGTACAAGCTGAAAACAGTCGTGGACAGGCGTAAGATGATACTGTTGAATCTATTTTAAGTGGGCAACTTTCGAACAAAAATAACGTGTTCACTAGAAAAAAAGTTGAAAAAAGCTATGTTATTATCGAACATTACTAACCTACGCAATATCTTATGGTCATTGAGATAGCTAAATTTTGAAAAGCCAAGACGTAATATTAATATACAAAAATAATACCAAAACTACTACAAAAACTATTTTTACATAAAACAAAACTTAAAACAAAATATTTCCGCTACATGAAATAGCCTTAAATAAAACTATTTAAAGTGATTAGGTGTTTTTTTCAATATCTTATGGTCATTGAGATAGCTAAATTTTTGAAAAGCCAAGACGTAATATTAATATACAAAAATAATACCAAAACTACTACAAAAACTATTTTTACATAAAACAAAACTTAAAACAAAATATTTCCGCTACATGAAATAGCCTTAAATAAAACTATTTAAAGTGATTAGGTGTTTTTTTCAATATCTTATGGTCATTGAGATAGCTAAATTTTTGAAAAGCCAAGACGTAATATTAATATACAAAAATAATACCAAAACTACTACAAAAACTATTTTTACATAAAACAAAACTTAAAACAAAATATTTCCGCTACATGAAATAGCCTTAAATAAAACTATTTAAAGTGATTAGGTGTTTTTTTCAATATCTTATGGTCATTGAGATAGCTAAATTTTTGAAAAGCCAAGACGTAATATTAATATACAAAAATAATACCAAAACTACTACAAAAACTATTTTTACATAAAACAAAACTTAAAACAAAATATTTCCGCTACATGAAATAGCCTTAAATAAAACTATTTAAAGTGATTAGGTGTTTTTTTCGCAAATTTTTTCTACGATGCAAGGGCATCATATAAAGATCAAAATGGGGCTTATTAGTATAATTACGGCGTGTGTGACTTCTCCAACATCTATATTGGTTACAAATATTGGGAATTAACCTTAAAATCTTTGGTTTTATACTGGTAGTTTCAAATGATTAAAAGAAACAAGCAGTGGTAGGTAAGTCAAAATTCTACTTTGCTTAAGTTGATCATCAATTCTATTGTCAGTTCTGCACATATGTGTTGTTGTACGTGATTACAAAGGAAGGGGGGCAAAGAAAAAACTAAAAAGTATCTTTTTCCAATTGCAAAATAGTGGAGAAGTGAGTGCTAATACGCGGAACATTTACACAAATACGTTCACAACAGACCTAGCTGGAGATTTAACAGAAAGCAGGATATAAGCATACTCTGTAAGAGAACTTCCAAACCTTGTTCTGTAGTCTGTCCTTCAGCCATGTTACGCAGGAAAACAAAAGAAAGTAAATTTAGATCTGATTCTGTAATCGAGACCTTTGAGGGAAAGAAACAAGTCAGTTAGTAGGGGTGAAAATACAAAAACCAACAGTATATAATGAAAAGAATACGTAGTACAAAAAATAATTCCTAACAAATTCTTGTTTCCCAGTCCAGCAATTGTCTGTTACACCTACGACTATCTACCTTTTTTTTAATTCAGTCTGAAATTTTGTCCTAAGTTTGAAAAACGTGGCCTGAAACTTATTCGATATCTACTAAACTATTAAAAATTATCATGCATCTTCTAGCCAATGGAAACTAATAAAGTACAAAATGAGCCAAGGCCAATGATAAAAGAACACCGAGTTGTTTTCGAATTCTTGCAACAAGGGCCATTTCTGATTGTCTCGTTGATTGCAAATTGTCCATTTGTATACACCAAACTAACTTGTATTTCTCGCGAAGTTTTTATCCTCATCCTCAAAAATCCTTTATTATAGCATTCTTTATATTTTATATCAATTCAACTTCAGATATTCAGCGATTCAGAGAAGAATGGGATTCTTTTACCTTGATTATTTTTTGACGTCAAAAGTAACCTTGTCCACCATTCTCTTAACAAAAAAGGAAGATCTGGGCTGCCATGTTATAAAGTTTCAGGGCATAGTAAATTATACTGGCTATTAGGAGCTCATTTGCAATCCCATTCGATGTTGCGTTTTTGGTTTACAACGCAGAGCACTACTATAAAAAACACCTCTTCGACTTTGTGAAACTAAGGGTCTACAGTAAAAATGTTTGTAGAAAAATTAAGGTTCCACAGAAAAAAACTATAGTCCTACAGAGTATACCTTATCCAATAAATTCTGGTCTCGCAGGGGACTAAGCTACAGAGTATGGGGCTAACACCTTCCAACCTAATGAAATAACAACAATTTTCCCCAAAATTTATAGCTGAATAACATGCTGAATCGTGCTTTAAAAGTATTAATTATGCCACTAAATATAATTTTTACGAATTTTTTGGGGAATTCTAAAATCGAGATAACTCACAATGTTGCATCATGTTTGCCCCAGTTTTAACATGAAAACGAGGCTCTTAAGTCACAAGATATTCTTAGAGCGTCCTAGTTAGTTCCAGGAAGTTCTAAGTGATGACGTTATTTCTTAATTAAGCATCCTATTTCACACAAACAAGTTGGATAGACAATTACGTAAGGTACACATGGTTTCTTCAATTCTCAATTAAATTGTCATCTGGTCTGTAAGAGTTCAGCGGTACTACTTTGGGGGAACAGGTACGTTTACGTCATGTTAATTAGTGTCACCAATGCAGGGGCTTGGGTGTGCCTGCTAAAAAGCTTTTTATCAACAAACAAACAAAAAGAGTACAAGAGATATAGAGCACCGAAGGTACAACTACACAGTGGAAGCTAAGTTATGAAGAAAATTTTGCTACATCAATGCTTACTTTGACTTGTGGAAGTTCGGTAATTATCTTGATTTCTGGATTGGTCGGGTGGAGAAACCTGTCTATTGTAGCTGCAACATCTACTCGTTCTAAAACGGGCACCTCCTGGAGTTCTTTCGGTATACAACTTATCCGACCTCTGATCAAATCAAATATAAACGACGAAAAAGTATGTCCCAATGCATGAAAACCATAAACATTAAAGTAATTAAAATATAAAGAATTTGATTGGATATGTACATACAAGACTGTTCGTATGAGGTAAAATCCTATAGGAAACTTAAACACGAGTAACGAGCATCAGCATTTGGCACATGGAAATCTTACAGTAATCTACTTTTTTCCCATGGGTTGAAACCCAGTGTTAAGTCGACTTACTCTTGATTTAACCTCAACAATTAACGTGGATGATCATAAATCAGTAATGGATACGTTTAGCGTCCTTTTTTGTTTAGCAAAGAACTCTATAGGGCTACCACACATTAAACGATTTCATAGTTATTCCTCTATGAAAGCTGTCACACATTTTCACCTGACCATTACAGGCCAAAAATACATGTCGGTAAGTCATGTCACTGTAAGTGGTCGCATGAAGAGGAAATTCTTATCAGAAATTCGTTTGTTACCTGGAAAATAATAACACTTTCCATTCATAAACAATAACAAATAACTGGGGTTGATATATATTTAGCGAATTGTTATTATTTTGCGTTAAAATATATCAAATATTTTATAGTATGTATCACGCCACAAAATTTCCTTTCTTGGCAGAAACGATCCATCGCTACCCAATTTTTCGCTCGCGGCAACGACCCTCTGATAAAAAAAAGTCCACAACTAAAAAAATCCACAATACATGGGATCGGATCGTTATAACACACAATTAGTGACATCAACGATAGTAAATTTGAAATGTAATTAAATAAACACGTTCACTAATCTTCAATAATACCAACCCCCAACAGCGTTTCCAATGTTTCTTTCTCACTTAAAAAGGATTTGCGTCTGTTTATATTACCTTTATTCCCACCAACGTACTTGAGAATCCCTTCCAAAACTTTTAATCGTATACATTTAGATCGTACTTCTATTTTTATTTCTTACACATACAACGTNAACTAAAAAAATCCACAATACATGGGATCGGATCGTTACAACACACAATTAGTGACATCAACGATGTAAATTTGAAATGTAATTAAATAAACACGTTCACTAATCTTCAATAATACCAACCCCCAACAGCGTTTCCAATGTTCTTTCTCAGTTAAAAAGGATTTGCGTCTGTTTATATTACCTTTATGCCCACGACGTCCACCACCGACGTACTTGAGAATCCCTTCCAAAACTTTTAATCGTATACATTTAGATCGTACTTTTTTTTTCTTACACATACAACGTACTGATCTTTTATTTAACATCTATAATATATCTATCTTCCTAGTTGCAGTTTCTTTCTTTTCTTTAAAGGGGTTCCATGCTCATTGCTTCCAGAATTAATGAAAAACACACAAAAAAACTTCGACAAAACGATTGGCAAAAAACTTCGCAATATTCTAATACAGCTTAATTTCTACTTGGGATTTTATGATGTAGAATAAATTCATTCATTACATTTATTTCATATGTATATATTTCAAATACAAGGGTTTTTTAAATTATTTTATTTAATAATCTACATAAAATTATATTGACTGCATACGTGCTACAAATCATGCATTTCAGTCGGGTTCAGCTGTAACGCCGCGGCAAAGACTCGATCGTCATTGCCAAATATTGTGGCCTGATTCTTACTATTTCAAAATTTATCAATAATATCTAAAATATAAAATTGCAATGTAAAGCTGAAAAAATATGTATTATTTTGTAAAAATTATAATAAACCAGTTACTCTGAAGGAGTTGAACACAGTGAAAATAATACTGAGTTAGTATTTAAAATTTCAACGAAAAAGAAGGCACAAGAAAATGATTTTAGAATTATAACAAATTAGATCAAAGGAGCGGAATCGCACAATCAAGTGAAATACTAAGTTTTAAAAGTTTCATAAATTAAGGCATGTAAAACCAGTCTCAAAGGGGTTGCTTTATTGCCAAAAAATGTCCTTACTCAAGGAATGCTACAGGAACTTCAAGCCAAATGACATTAAAAGGGCTTAAGGCTAACAGAAAGCTCCAGCAAGATAATGGCTTAGATTTTATGAGGAAAGAAAACAAGAAAAACAAAGTTATCTAACGAAAAGTAGACTTTTGCAGCAAATAACATTTCTAATTTTCAAAAATAGAATACAAAATTATGAAATTAAGGCTCTAAACCTACCTCGCAATTCTGGCTGATGTAAGTAGAGCTACAATTGTATCTCTTACATGAAGCATTTTTTCATTCTCATCGCCGGGTAAAGTAAAGGTACTAAAACGATTCGTTACACGTAGTTTGCCCATATCGATCAGCACAAGATCGACTGACTGTGATGTGTTTGGTACGAGTAAGAGTGGGGCGTGTATATTCACATCCATTATAAGCTTGAATAAGGACTGCGCATATTTCACTGTTGTGTTGACATTTAGCTGAAATAATATGGACATGTTTCAAATTCAAGTAAAAACTAAAAAGTAACAATAAAATAAATCAAATCCCCCCAAAATTAAAAGATTACTAAATTATGACTGAAAATCAAGTTTTTCATAAAAGGATTTTCCCTGAAAATATTTAGAGACTGGTTCGAACCCACTTTGGTGGGCAATTATTTTCCCTTTCCAAGATGTAAATTTGTTTTTGTAAACAGTGAAGGAATAAGGAAGAAAAATGTTCTACAGCAATCAAGAAAAAACAGCTGCATTTAACTGGGAATATAAACTGCTTAAAGAAACGAGTAAGATAAGTAATACTGTGCAAAGGAAAAAGAAGTTAAAGCGCATTTGAATAAAATTATTACCCTAAATAGTCCATTAGAAAGTCAGTTCGAATGAAAAACTGTATTGATCGCTGGAGAGAAAACGATAGGGAATATAATCACCAGGTTATGAGTGTAACCCAAAGAAGATTTTTCACGGTGGTCATGTGAATTAGGAAGGTCGGGCCGAACGGCCTCTGCTGTAATAAAGTACCGCGAATGTCAATCGGTGTCATATATTATAAAATATTTCACCTAATATGTTATAATATATACCACACTAACTTATGTTGAATTACTAAAATTTAAATAAAAAAGATTACCTGCGTTGGTGGCTTTTAATTCTCTACGATTATTTTAATCGATCTTAATACCACTGTGGTGATGCATATGACATCCATTTTTAAAGGGATACAAAGGGATTTACCATCAGTAATGCAATTTTCGAGGGTTATAAATTATATGTTATTTTTTCTTGTTCTTCTTTGTTTATCAGTTTTATTCCTATTCAAACTATATCTCAGCATAGACAAACTGGATAGTCAGTCACTGGATAGCAGTGACCAAATTGGGTGCAGTATTTCCAGGAACGTAGCTGAGACGCGAATCATGATTTCCTGTATGGTATCCAGTTGGCCAGTACTGGTTAATAGAGATCTATTGATAGTGGCGGTACTGACACTGAAATCACTAACGGCATTGGTAAACACCAAGAAATAAAAATCGAGTTTCTCACAGCATGTCACGCTTAAAGGGATGCTACTTCTTCTTACCTCAATGAGAAAAAACAACTGAGCCAAAGCGACTGAAAGACAAAGACCAACATATTTTAGCCAACTAACGGCACAACTAAACTCGACAATCCACAGGGCTTAATCTCCGTCTATCTGGAGTAATAACATTATCCAAATTAATGGCTGGGGCAGCTGAAGCAGTCATCATTATCAGTATCAGTATTATCATCATCATCATCACCACCACCACCATCATCATCATCATCACAATCATTATCACCATCATAAAATGATAATAATAATAGTCATGGTATGAACTTAATTAAAATCCATCTAGTTGTGGAGCTTCGACGTGGGCGAACGAGGTTATTCTTTTCCACACGTACGTCAAGGCCACCCTTGGGCAAGGTATAGTACCTGTTAGCCCTGGGCAGGGGGAGTTCCTTAGCCTTGGTTGGCGGTCAATCTGGGAGAAAAAAACCTCTACAAAATCCTGAGATGGAGTCTCGTAAAAAAATTCTGCTTATGGTGCAAACCTACAATTTACGTCCTGGCAGTAAAACTAAAATGCAACAAAACAAAGAAGTGCAGACCAGATCAAAGTCATACCACATCGATCGTCACCTGGGTGGACAAGGAGCACATTCCTCAGGGGGACTGAACCAGCCTGAGGTAAAAAAATACACTTGTGAATCAGCAACCATTCCAAAACATAATCTGAATGGTCAACAGGCGTGGGTTAACCCCATCCCCAGGCCTTCAGGTCAAATGTCAATATGTGATAAAAAAACAAAAAAAACCAAGAATTAACTCGACCTGAGAGGATTATATAGAAGTTATATAAGCCTTTTATATGTCTTTAGAGAAACCATCTAGAAACCATACTAATAATACTTTCAATATTTGGCGAAATCGTAATAAGGTTGTCAGAAGTAATATGGGCAGTAACAAGTTAGCGAATTTCCCCGAGATATTTTGCAAAAAAAACGCTTCACAAACGCGGGAAAAAAACGAAATTATAGGAAATGTGAAAACAGACTTAGGAACCAATAATACTGTCAGTTCACATAATTAATTGTTCCATGATGGCATGTCCTCTGATGAAGTATCTAGTGATGAAAATGATGTCACCACACCGAGGGGCCTAGATAACAATGCCAGCTATGACGCCATTTTCAATAGGGCACCTCAAAGTGTTGTCATTTAAAGTGTAACTTGTGAAACACACTCTTCTAAAAATATGAATCAGCAAGCATCCATTAACGAGTTTGACGGGGATGATGAAAAACTTTGGGAGTTATACGATAACATTTTTGAATGGTTTGGGACAACTGAGGAAGTGGATATGACAGATAGAAAAACCCTTACGTTGCTATTAAACAAAAACATGAAACAGTAGTTTAAAAAGCCAATGCTGTGGTATAAAGGTTGAATTAAATCTAAACGAGCTAAACGTTCTTCTTTATGTACTACAAAGGTAGTTGAATCCAAGCTTGGTATAAAGCAAAGAAAGAATCGCAAGATAAATGGTCACAAAAAATTAAAATGGTAAAATGATGTTGGGAGAGAAATTGAGCTCAAGAGTGGTTAAATTTTTTTCCTTTCTGCAATTCAAAAAGGAACTTATTCTAAGAGTAGAAAGCCCAGAAAAGTAAAGAGTAAATTTAATCCAGGGAAGAGAATGATATACCCACCATCAAGGAAGAGCCGAAACAAAGAATCCAAGTAAAAGCACAAAGATTGCGGCACTATGATTAGCGTAACAAATTCTACTGACAAAATAAAATGTCTGAAAGAGATCAGAAAAAGTTTTGCAAAGAATTTGGCAAAAATCAAATTGTGGTTACAGAAACGCCTTCAAAAGAACGAATTGAATTGTTGTGGAAAGCCATTTGCCCTAATAAGGAAGAGTGGAACAAGACTGGGTGGGGGTGGGGGTGGGTGGATTAAGAATATAAAGGAAAGAGACCGTTGAACAACTGGAATGGAAAAAATCAGTGCCAGTAAAATGCAAGAAGCCCTTAGGAAGTTAAAAAATTGGAAGCTCCCTGGGATTGACAAAATGCCAAACTATTGGTTAGATACATTCACAGGTGAAAATACCATTTTTAGAAATTTGCTTAACAATCCTAATAAAAGGCCAAGTCGGCTATGTTGGAACAATACACCTTCTAGCAAAAAACGACACTGTAACCACCCCAAAACTATCACCCAATATCCTGTCTTTCCACTATAAATAAACTATTGACATCAATCCTAACTGAAAGAATATAGAAGCACTTTGAAAACAATAATCTTTTCCTTCTGGTACTAAAAAAAGCACTCGATATTGTTCCACATAAGTGGATCTCATGGGTGTTAGAACTCTTTAAAGTTTCCCCAAATAATAGTTGCTTTCTCAACCGTAATATGCAATAATGGAAGCCTCGTCTTGTTCTCTTTCATGGAAAGGGCGCAATTTCTTACGATGAGGTACGAATCAAAAGAGGAATCTTCCAGAGAGTTTCATTTTCCCCGTTGTTCCTTTGTATATCTCCCATTCTTTTCTCTTTAGAACTTAATAGACCAGATTATGGTTTTAGGGTTGGTGGTAAGGAACTCTGTCATCTATTCTACACGGATGACCTAAAGCTTTATGGAAAGGATGATAGCTCACATACAGCCCTAATATTACCACTTGAAACTTAAGTGATATAAAAAAGCTTGACACTTGAATCAGAAAACTCTTAACTGCAAGCAAAATGCACCATCTGGGTAGCACATGAACGGTTGTGGTAGGGGAATGGCGCATTTGATACGTTCGTACAAATTCTCTGCTGGAGGAATCCTTTGATATCTAAGTATTAATGACGATTAGATGGTCAACCTTGTACTACAACACGAGAGACGAGAAAAGTTGCACTCTGTTGTAAAGGAACCAAGAAAATTCTCAAGAGAGTCAAATGTAGACCTAAAAATGAATTTGAAGTGAGCCTTAAGGCAACGGAGGATGCAAGAAAATTAAAGGGTATTGCCAAGAAAAACGGTAGGGTGAAACGTATGCTGAAACCAGAGGGTTCATCATTGCAACACAAGATCAAAGTTTCTTCACAAGAACTATCAGGCAAATATTATCCACAATTATCCTGAACCCATCTGTAAGTTCTGTGATAGAAGTGTTGAGCCAACTGACCACCTTGTTTCGGGGTGCCTAATTCTTACGCCGAATGAATATTAGAATAGGCACAATTGTGTTGGGTAGTATATTCATTGGAAAGTATGTAGGCATTTGGTGTCGAGGATGGAAAAAATGGTATGAACATAAGCCTCCACCCGTTGTTGATACCAACGATTTCACAATACTATGGGATTTTCCCATTACAAGTGATAGGACTATAGAGGCCAACAGACCTTCCATTGTAATTGAAGTTAAGGCCAAGAGAGCATGTCTGGTTATTGACATAAGTATACCAACTGATGACAATATCTCTACGAAATAGTTTGAAAAAACCGAACAAGTATAAATATCTAGAAATAGAGGTAACCAAGATGTGGCACATGAAAATATCAACAATTCCAATTTTCGTTAGAGCATTAGGAATGATCAAGAAACGCAAAAGTTTATTGAGAAAGTAGCAGGCAATTTAATCTTGAATGAAATACAAAAAATGTGCTTATTAGTACTGCACGTATTTCAAGACCTACTCACTCTAAGCCATTTCATTTAAGACCAACTTCAACTTACACTTGAAAGACAAAAGCATACTATAAACGGTTTAATTCCCTAGGTCATTGGGAATGACTCGGCCCTGAAGCGCTTTCAAACGTGAGTCAACAGTAAGGAAAATATAATAAAAATAATAAATAAATATAAAATAATAATGATAATGAAAATAATAATAATGATAGTAATAATATTAATAATCATGTAGTAAACGATAGTAGGTGTTGACAATAGTCATAATAAAAGTCGCTCAAATAGGACTAGCACTAATTGGCCTTTATAAGTATAATTACGCTAGTGAAAACTATAATGGTTATGACGGCATTTTTGATAACAATGGTAGCTGCATTGAAAACGAGATAAGGGTCACGACAATGATAGTGGTGATGCTGATAATGATAGTAAATGGGAGCCAAAGAGAACGATAATAGCGCAATATTAATAACATCCAACTCTACATACCTGGCTGACTTGTCGTGCTAGCTCAGTTCCTAATTGTTGTGTTTGGGCACCAAAGACATTTACCAACGGATCAAAGAAATTCTCGAGTCAAACAAAATAAAGGAAAATTAGCATTAGAACAGGAAATGTCGTCAAGTATTAATAAGAAAGAAGACCTAAGACTTCTTCATTGATTTATCATAAATGCAAATGTTATAGTTTAGCCAGGTAACAAGGGGCCTTAGGTAATGTCTGATTTGTTAAGTGCTAAAGGCGTTAGAACCAAATGGCTAATCTAAATTTTAGCAAACTGTGATGTCCTATAAAATAAAAGTAAACAAAACTACATTCAAAGTTTACTTTATTACTTGTTACTATATTAACAAGAAGATGAATGAACTAGTAAACCAATACCTATCGCTATCATAAACACATGCTCTGCCAAATGAGCTGTCAAAACTCATTCTTACCTAAATCATTTTTGCAATATGTTTCATTTACGCCGAAGTGAAAAATATGGCTTCAAATGTTCTTGCCCTTAATTTAGGTTGCCATTAGTTTATGTAAGGAAAGTCCTCGTTCTGTTGGGGGCTTAGCCTTTTATTACGTGATCAGGATGTGATGTCAAACGTTGTGGGCCTTGGGAAAGAACGGCAAGCTCAAGTATAAGATATGGTTGCAAGAAATGGTCTAAGATTGGGGCGACTGACTCAATTGGTAGAGGGTGTGGCCATGATAACTAAAGGTACTGGTTCGAGGCAAGTATGGTGCACAAAATGTTTCACCTACATCATATTTCACAATATTAAAAGATCGTCAAGCTCCATTTAACGTGCTGGTGTAACCGCAGCTAAGTACTTAGTGCAAACGACTTCCAAGCAACAAAAATCTGCCCCCCTCCCCCCACCACCACCAAAAAAGCCAATGATAAGAGTCAAGAAGCGATCAAATCAAATTCCAAAAATATAGGTCATCTACAGAAACACGTCTGATGCCCAGCATAATGAGGCTTGGGTGTGGAAGAAAACTACCACAACGAATAAAAAAATGGTAACACAAAACAAGTCATACAAAATATAGGCACACGCATTAAAGAATGACCAATACACCAAAACAGCTTTACTATTTTTAGTTGTCTCTACCGTGACAACAGTAGTAATTACAAAATAAATATTCTTTGAAACAAACTTTTAAAATATAATGCAAGGAACAGCAATCTTTAACCCATAACATGGCGCAAACTACCACGTACCAAAGACAATCGATACAAAATACTAAGTGACACGTTCATTACAAAAAATAAATAAATAAATAAATAAATAAATAAATANAAATATAGGTCATCTACAGAAACACGTCTGATGCCCAGCATAATGAGGCTTGGGTGTGGAAGAAAACTACCACAACGAATAAAAAAATGGTAACACAAAACAAGTCATACAAAATATAGGCACACGCATTAAAGAATGACCAATACACCAAAACAGCTTTACTATTTTTAGTTGTCTCTACCGTGACAACAGTAGTAATTACAAAATAAATATTCTTTGAAACAAACTTTTAAAATATAATGCAAGGAACAGCAATCTTTAACCCATAACATGGCGCAAACTACCACGTACCAAAGACAATCGATACAAAATACTAAGTGACACGTTCATTACAAAAAATAAATAAATAAATAAATAAATATATAAATACAAAGGTCATTTCAGTAGCCTGACGATGGGAAAAGTATCTCTCGAAATGTAGCTCAGAAAAAGCTTACGACTCAAGACATGATAAAGCTCTTACATCTATGGTCTTTCAAGACTTTTAGATAAACCAAAAATCTTTTTACAATCACTTTTGCAACTGCAATAATAGTCCAAAGATTGGTTTCAATTTACAAAAAGTTTCTATGCTGAAAAGAACTTTACTTCCTGAGTTTAATTAAGTCAATTAATCCGGTATTATGTAAATGCTGTTTATTTACATACATTTCATGTTACCATAGGCAAAAAGCAAGACCGTCATTATTTGTCAAAGCATAGAACCACATGAAAATTAATATTGAAGGGAAAAAAAGCAACCCAAAAATTATTTAAATGGGTAAAAAAAATAAATTTGGTATTTACCACAATATCCATTAAAAACTTGTAGATAAAAACGACTTTAACTCTTCCAATTATAACCTTTAAATGGCCATCTTCAATAGGTTTGTGTGTATGTTCTACACCCCTCTCCTTTTTCCCTAAATCTGAAAGTATTGTAAACTAAGGGAGAAAAAGTAAAGAAAGAAACTGTTGACAACAAAAATCATCATGATAAGAATTTATCCCAGTTTAATTCTCTAGCGCTAAAGACAGAGTAAGTACTTTCAATCCAAAACATAACATCCTTTAGCAATATATATATCAATTTGACATTAATTTGCATGGCTATTAATATATTTGACGTATCTTTTGAATTAGTTTTGACAATTTTCTTTGCTCGTACTATAGCTTGGAAGGTGACAAAGGTCACAAAAATCACTGACCTTGAAAATCTTATCAAGTGCTTTCGGTATAAGATAAAATGGTGTGACGCTCGATGTGAAAGCATGAAGTTTCGTTTTCTCTATACGACTAGCATTTAACTAGTACATGTTAACCACCGTTACAAAAAAACATACCTCAACATGAAGCATAGTGTCGTCTTCAACTGTAAAAATCTGTATGAAAAATTTTAGAGAAATATGAGAAACTTTCATTCTATGCCATATTCTAATAAGCAACAACGTTGCATTCTATACACGATATACGATATTACAAATGATGGAATATATATTATTTAAAAATCAAACTATATTGTTATATAATACAGTATACTCTATTCTACTCTACTCTACATTACTCTACCCTACCCTATTCTATTCTATTCTACTCTACTCTACAGTACTCTACTCTATTCTACTATACTACAATACGCTGGGATTCCAATTAGGCCGATATGGCGGCAAACTTAAACTATTCTGACCGCTTTTTAAAACCTTTGGCTGTCAAAAAATTATTTGAGTTAAAAATAAATTTAGCCGATCTTGGCCGTAGATAATAAAAGAAAGAAAAAAAAATTCTCAGAAAAAAACAAAATGAAACACAGTAAAAACAGTTTTCCACCACAACCTGAATCCGTTCAAATATCTGAAAAAAATCAGTTCGCTAATCACATTTTCGCTTTGCTGTTTTACAGAATTTGTGATATGCACACGTGAGAAGTGAACCACTCAACCGTGTTTTAAGTAACAATTAAGTCCCCAAAGCACTTTCCTTGAAAATGAATATGAAAGCGATAATAAATGGTTACAGCATGTATCTTGGACAGAAGACCCCTTGTTTTGGGGTGTACATTTGTAACAAATAATTATTTCCACCACACCATGGCTCTTAGTGCTGAACAACACGTCAATGACACGAAAAGATTGCTAATTCGTGTGAAGGTACAAGCCCTGATATTTTGTGCGGTAATATTCCTGATCAGATTTGTACTGTGTCTGTTAAAATCTTACAATTAAAGATAGCCTCTTCAGTCGAACGGACGTACATATATATTTTATGTTCCCCTTCGTCAGTACCTTGGTCGGTAACTTTAAGGTAAGGCATTGGGAGGTCTTTAAAGGGGACCGCGAGGTTTGACTTAAAATCTTGCTTTGTTGAAAACTGCTGTAACCTTTAAAAATTGTAGTGGGCTTTAGTAGCTAAACAAAGTCGCTACAAACATATATGTGCATCTCTGTCGTCTTCAAACTTCAATAAGTTCAACCGTGTGCAAACCTTGCTTCAATGCCAACCATATCAAATGTAGCAACTTTCCTTGTCTGTCGAAGAGTCTGCTTCTCCTGAATATGTGTGTGTCTGTGTGTACATATAATTTAATTTTACTTTTTCGTTTTTTGTCATAAAGCACTATGTTGATGTAATCGGTCGAAGTGTCGAACCGTCGTATCGAAGGAGGAGGACGAACAGTACATAACGTAGTTTTGTGTCTGAAGATATTAATATTTTGTTACTGTCAGTACCTTGGGGTAAAGTGATTCCTGTCTGAGATCTTCAACTTCAAACATCTTGAGCCTACATCGATGCAAAAGAAAGGAAGTTCCAAGTTAGTTGCAGTAAAAAAAATAGTATTAACAACAATGTTCAATTCACTTTCGATACCTGAAATTCAGTTACGTTGCTGAAACAGAAAAATTCCATTAACTCGGATAGGCACAAGTACCAACCGGCGATTTTGTTAACCACATAAAATTAAAACTTATCCTCTTATCTCTTTGAGATGTACAACAGCCAACTTGGCCAAATTAAAATGAAGACCCAGTAGAAAGGTAAAAAAATTATTCAGAAACATACTTTGTCGTTTATAAGCTTGTCGTGTGATTAGCGTATCTAGACTGATCAGACTGGTGTACCAATACCTTTGCAGTTAGCGGTAAACACTTACCTAAAATGGGAAGTCCACGCAATACATTGCACAGTGAGTATGGTGAAAAAAACCACACTAATGATCATGGAAATCGATCATATTGAATGGAAACGATTATGTTAAGGAGGAGGGAATAAATACTTCACTGAAACAGTGTTTTCCCGTACTCATCCATTATTGAGATTAGCTAAGACTGTATTAAATATAGTAGTTTTAAGCTCATGTAAAGTGATGCCCATCGTTTCTGAAGATACTCTGGTCCCTTATAAACCTTAATAATGAATCACTACAATCACTATCATCAGCAGCAACAACAGCACCACCACTACCACCACCTTGTGGTGGTGGTGGTGGTGGTGTTGCTAAACTTTCCATTTTGTTATCTACTCAGCTGTTAATTTTAATAAAGAACATTTCTGCCTACTTGTTTTAAATGTAACTCAAGAACATTTTTTGCCTTCTTTCGCCATTTTTACGGAATGTACCTTAGTATAATATCAACGACCCTAACATCACAGCCTCATAACCCATGCCCCACCAAATCCAAAATTCTTGCAAATCTCCTTCTAAACGAATTCTTAACAAATATAGTTGATCAACATCACCACAATTATCTTTATCTTCATCCTCTGTTTTATCAGTTCGCAATATTTTGAAAAGGATTTTCAGCTTTCAAGGCGCTTTTTAATGAAAGGATATAATAAAAGTCTACGAACACCGTTAGTCGAACATAAACAGTTATTAACTTTGGTCTAACTAGATACCACAGCTCACATACTAGAAAATGGCATCCGAAGCTTCCCATCGTTACAAAACTCACCAAGGTCAATTGTTGCACATGTAGAAATTTTATTACAGAAAGGCGGCGAACAAAGACAACAAAAACCGTATTCAAAGCATAAAACGAATACTTCGATTGTAACGTAAGGTACTTAAAAGTTACTTGTTCCTAGGAACCTATTATTACTTACTTCTCAAAGGAAATAAACAGTATACCGACCATACACTATAAGGTGTAGCAGGCTATTTGAAGTTAGTGTTTTAACACGAATGATGCTTACAATTACCAAGTACTAGATTAATTGGTCATCCCACATTTTCAAGTTGGCGACCAAGGTAAGTCTTGGGTCCAAAAGCAATACCGTATATCATGTTACTCTGGACTTTTGCAGTGAAGGAGTGTAAGAAAAAAAAAACAAGACATTTACTGTACCGATGGTGTAGCGTGAGCCCACCAATCAAATTTCTGATTGCTACTTCTGCCTTTCAAATAATTTAGGGACTTCGCGAAAATCGAAACTGGCCGGTCAATATGTTTCTTTTCCGGCAGCTACCCATTCCAGGTGGTAGTCCACATTCAAGTGTCACAGAGTACGAAATGGAGTCATCAACTGTTCCAGCATCCTCCTCCTCAGGTTTCGTTGAGACTGATGCTCCCCATATCATTTCTTTGGGTGACCTCAGTGATTTAATTCGCGATCTCGTGCTATCTAAAATGCGTGCTGAGGTGTTAGCATCTAGATAACACGAAGGCAATTTTTAGTATCAGAAACAACGACAAAGGTTTGCCGTAAGGGAAGTGAATCCCTGTCATCCTTCTTTCGTGTTTCTAACTTACTGTACTGCTGCTCGAATATATGCAGCTTGATGCAAGAACTACAGCTTGACTACAATCCAGCTGACTATTAATCCATCAGTACGTAGCTTGAAAGCAGTTTAGCTGCATATTAGCAACAAATATCCATCAATTCCTGTAGCCCATGCTGTTGGTATGAAAGAGACATAAGACTTCGAAGGAGTCTCTGGTTGCTATCGAGTACAGGTAGCTGGAATGCGTAATCTGTGGTAATCTAAAGACTGTAAGTAATGTGCTTGGATAGCAAGGAGGCTATGCAAAGTGCAGCTGCTTCTTCTGTTTATGGGGCAGTACGCACGACACATATCACAATAAACGAAATACCTGGCCTTCTCGCACAAAACCCAACGTTACGCAGTATAACGTGAAGTTCGAGCCACTGATTAAAGCCAGAAAAGTACTACTTCCACCACCTTACATTAAATTTGGTCTATTGAAGCTATATATTGATGTTCTTGACATAAACAGCGAGGCATTCGCCTTCATTCTGAGAAAATTCTCCCGTCTAAGTGAGGTTAAAGTAAAGGCAGGGGTCTTCGAGACACAGATTCGAGATTTCCTTGCATATACCGAGTTTCCAAACCTACTGAATAGTGTTGAGAGAGAAGCATGGACAGCATTCTTTATGAAATTATGTATTAATCTTTATACAGGATAAAACCTTTAGTATTTACACTACATAAGAAAACAAATGGGTAAAAACTGCTATCCTTGTTTGTCCTATTAAAAGACGTAATAAAGCAATTCCTGGGAAACAAACGTTTTGAAGACAATGCCAAAATCATAAGAAATCTGATGAAATACTGCTGGGCGACCTGGTGCCCAATGTCGATCAAGTTACACTTTTTCCATTCCCATTTACATTTTCCTCCGAAAACCTTGGAGCAGTCAGTGACGAACACGGGGTGCACTTCCACCAAACTATTGCAACGCTTGAGCAGAGATAGCAGGGCTGTTGGAACGTCAATATGCTTGGGAGCTATTGCTGGTTTATCAACAGGGTGACCGAAAAAGGTTACAACAGGTCCTCTAAGAGACTCTTTGGGCTTTGAATTTCATAAACTTTACTTAATTTGACTGTTTTCAAAGAGATGTTAGTTTGTTTGTAAAGGCTTTAAATTGTTTCTACTTGCTATCTACAGTGAAAGAGTGCATCTTTCTACATATTGCCACCAATTTTGTTATACAATATAACCATCCACATGGTAATAAACTATATTTAGTGTTGCAAAATATTTCGTAATACATGCAGTTGTTCATATCACGTAACAGTAAAACTGAACGTAACGGAGAAAAACTGAATACAGATTTGAACTCGATCAGCCGAATAGAGCTATAAAGCGACAATTTCGCTGATGTTACAGCACCGTTATTTCATTTTGTTCTTCAGTGTTATGTTTGTTCAAGATTGGACAAAGTCTTTGACATTGACTTGAGAGCTTACCTTAAAGCGTTACACCAAGAACGATGGATAAATTTTGAAGACAAGAAGAAACATCTGTGAGTGCACATTTGTTCTAAACATGTTATCTACGGAAACCTTGTTTGCAATGGTGATCTGTCGCTCCATTTTAAGCTAGTAAACGTTCCGAGCAGTATATTTTATTGAGGGAACCGCTTCTTGTTATTGCATAGCTCTAATGTGCAATGGAGCATTAATTTATTAAACTATTTTAAGCGAGTTCTGAGCGTATTTTCTACAGACGATAATTACTCTGTTACTAATGCCTAAAACCTGATTGCTTTTGAAAAGTAAGCTGACGTATATCAAAAGGGCAATAACACCATATTTTAGTACTCGCACTCCTCGGAAGCTCAGTGAAAGGAAGGTTACTGAAGGCAAAATGATCCTGTTAATGCTTGAAAAAAGAAAGAAAGCGATAGCTGTCATTAAAAATGGTGGTAAATGGCCCGAGGAAGTGGTTGCCGACTTAAGTGCAGATAAGCACGAGAAGTATTATAACGCACTCCCACATACGCTGTAGCTAAGTTCAAAACAATTGAAAACCGTTACTTTTCCCCAAATGATCCATATAAATTACGTGATATGTCCCTTTTATCTCCTTCAAATAAGGTATTGTCAAAAGCCTTAAGTGGTGGAATTGTGCCTTTGATTAAGCAGACAGTTGCATTTTGGCAAAGAGCATTCTTGCGGAAACGAGATAGGCAGGCGGTCATATTCACCCTCAAAACAGCTACGGACGATTTTAGGTTCTCTGGAAAAGAGACATCAAACAAGGAGCTAAATCAGATCAAAGAGGTTTTAAACGGAATCAGTAAAGCAACTGCAACGTAGGATAAGCTGTTTAAATGACATTCTTGAAATATAAAAAACTAAATTCGGTCGTTTACAAAACCTGTATTCTCTCAACTCTCTTGTACGGTGTTGAAACTTGGACATCATTCCGGCAAAAACTGAAAAGAATGCGGGGCTTCCATACATGCTTACTTAGAAATGTCCGGGGTACTAAGTGGCAAGATATGATTGAAAATTTAGAAACTATAGTCAAAATGGTAATGTATCACTATAGGAATGATGCGGTTGAAATGGGTCGGCCAGGCAGAAAGAATGGATAATCAACGCATACCAAAATGGTTGTTACATAGTGAATCATTAGTGAATCAAAGACATGGAAGAGAAAAATTTAATGCCAAAAGCTATGATACACAGACCAGATAGCATGATATGAAGAGACTTAATGCTGACAGAAACTCATGGCGAAGATCGTTTTTCTGACAGAACGTGGAGGCCGCACTATTGAGAAATGGCGCGACAAAACAGACTGCGACACGAGGCAGAAGAAGACAAAGACGCCCACTCCATAATCAAAATTGATCGAAGGGGCCTAGAATAATGTTAACAATAACATGAAAATACGTCAAAACAAGGTGCTCAATTCAGTTAATAATGTTTACTTGAGAAAATGGAGGAGGTGCATACGTCGCCCTTCAGTGCTGGCTTACTAAAGAATGTCATATTGTTCCAACTGCCTATAAAAAGTTTAAAAAATGACAATATTTAGAATATTAATTATAAAGAAAATAATGATAAACATGATTATCATGCTGATGACTATAATAGCAAAATTGTCAGTGAAAGGGCATTTAACTGCCAATAAACAAAATGATATGGTAAAATAGTATAGTAAAACTACATACCGACACTTCACAGCCGTTTTTTCTTGATCGACCAATACATGAGATGCAAGACCTAAAATGAAAACGGGTTTTATTCAAAAAAAAATCCTACGGTTTGCTGATTAAACCAACCTTCTGCATAAAGTCTTGAATCATGAAAAAGTGGAAAAATTGTGTGTACCAGTGGGTTCAAACTGGTGCCTATGGTTATCATGTTCACATGCTCTACCAACTGAGCCACGGGCGCTAGTTCTTAAGCAGATGATTTCTTTAACCAGATATTTCATTTTCACTTTCCATCTACATTATATTCTTCTTACCGTTGAATAAAAGCAAAATAAGTGTTACAGATTTTCAAGTCAAGGGAAGGTTATGTTTCTGTTTCTTTTTCAAGTAGCGGCTGTAATTTACAAAAAATATCCTGTAATGTTTGTCTAAACATCATGTTAGCAACATTTCAAATGATTAATGACCTTTCTCTTTAATGGTTAGTATGCCCCTTAATAGTTTTTTTTATACTGTCAGTCTGGTTTTCTAATGCAAGTGAAACTAGGTTGTGTTTATTTATCTTCATTGATATAGGCTATTTACCGGTTGGAATATGGTGTTGCTCTATTTAAAGGGTTAGTCATCGTTTTGCCTGTGGCTTACTTTCACAGTAGGTATTTTGGGGAGACGTTAAAAGTCAGGGTTCTGTAGAAAGAGCGGCTATATCCGGTGGATTGTCGAGTTGAAGTAATGGTCTAGTAAAAGGGGCAGCTCTGAGTGCTCAGTTAACAGACCAGAAGGTCATGAAACCCATATACTTCAGTTCGAATGGAGCTCCGAGCAGCACATATTCTCCATGTGTTTCTCTTTATACCAATTATAATATCTTAAATAACTAAATTTTAGCAAAAGGGCGGCAATTTGGGTCATTAACACTTTCTTTATCCTTGCTTTAAAGTTTATTCTACAGCCAGTGGTTTCAAAATAAAAAAATTTACCTTGATCCTCCAATTAGCCACAGAAAAAGAAATTCATCGTTGGATTCAATACTAAAGTTGGGTCCAGTGTAAGATATTCTGTGAAATGTGTGAAATAATTTTGCCACAAGATCATTTCCTGGTGAGTCAATTTCATTACCGTTTAAATAGTTTGCCCCTGTATGTGTCTAACACCTTTCTGATTACCAACACATGTCCTTTTAATCAACAAAGCCATTTTGTCTACACTGGCAGACGAGTCTTTGCAGCTGAAGTAATAAAAGTGCTGACATTTCCTCAAATACCCAAAGAATTAATAAAAGCATGTTATTATGGTTGCCAAGCCTTTATAATCATACTAAACGACCTCCCAACTTGGGTTTTAAGGGATTTGTTTATTTCATTTTCAAGAAAGTAAAGATTGTGTGACTTGTTTCTTAACAAGGTACAAAATACTGAAATGCTGTTTGCCTAAGGTAGTCCATAGTGTGTTCCTATTGGAATATTGTCCTTATCGCCTACTTCACATCTCCTGGTACCCTTTTGGTAGTCATGAAGGGTGCAATACAGCATGTATTTTCTCTACAACTATAAACCTTAACCACCTAATTATTTACAGTACCTACATATAATAGCAATGAATATTACGGCCGATGATACAATATTGATGATTAGGGATGAAGCGAATAACTCTTATCATAAAGAAAATCGTTATTATTTATCCTAGGTGCACCTAGTACAATTTTACTCTTAAAATTCTGTACTACCAAAAATTTTAGGCCCCTTTCTGAGCATGAGACATTCTCAATAAACATGAAACTGGCGTGCCACACATTTGATATGCAGTAATCGTGGACTGGGGTAACAAGCTTCCTTGTAGGTTGACATTTAAATTTGTTAAGACCATGATTTACTAAGCAAGAGTGGATGCAACTGCAAGGGCATGTGACCATTTAATACAACCATAAAGCCAATTAGTAAGAAGGAACTTTCACAGTGTCTGCTGGGTAGACTGCGCATCTTATTAAAAAATAAAACAGAATTTTAGATAAATCGAGTAATGATTGAAACAGGTAGCAAAATATGAGTACCCGACTGACCTACATGTGTATTGAGTAACAACCAATTAACTGTTAACCTCTCGACTCAATGAGTAACAGATGAACCAATCGGTAAAAAAAGAGATGTTCCAATGTAACATATGAACTAATTGATGAACAAAAAGATGTACCAATTGGTAAACAAAAAACCCACTTATTTTTACTGTTACCTAACCACTGCTTCGTTGGTCCAATCAGATAACATAAACTGAGAAATAAAATAATTGTGAGAAAAAAATATTATATTCATATATGCTATTTTCTGCAACATCAAAATTTATTTTCGAACCTTTCTTTACCTTCAATAAGTGATCCAGCGATGTGATCATTATTTTCGAGAAAAGAAACTGTAAGCTGTTCCATTACTGCTGAAATATTGAAAAACGAATCCATTTTCTTTTCATCTTTAAAATAAAGAAAACCAAAAAATCCCCGTAAAACTGAAAGGCATCTACATCAGGGGAAATTTCCGGAGTAAAACTGTTTCATACATTATTTACAGTGTATTATTGTGAAAAATATATTCTGGCAGAAACTCTCATAAAATGGTATATCGTTGGAAATGCGATGTTGCTATTGAATAGGGTCGGGTTGGAGTGGTATCTGCAGTAAAGCTAGTACTACCCACATCAGCTAGACGGTTGTATAATGGTCAAACAAATGGAAATTTTTGATAGAGAAAACAACTTTCATACAACACTTTCATAACCGTCATGGCGACATGGTAATAAAAGTCCTCATAAAAATACTCTTTTTTCACAAATTCAAGCGCTATGCTGTTGGCCCAGTGGCGCAGTTTACCAAACGGTCGGACAGTTTGAACGAAAGTATGAACTAAAATTCCTGTTTATGGAAGGTTTGAGCCAAGGTGTTTCCTTTTGACCACAGCCCTCTGTGACATAAAAGATCATTTAATTTCTTAATCAAGTCTTTGAAGTAATAAGTGAAGAATCTTTCAGGCTTTCGGTTGGTCGATCGAGACAAGGTAAGATACTTATTGAATTCGAAAATAAGGGAATCTAAATAGATTTACAAGGAAGTTATGAATAGTTCTTAAGCACCAATCACAACACTTTGCTGGCATGATAAATTACCGTTGACTGTACCTTTTATCTCCACATGTTCATCTGTTTTACTTCTTGACAAACCAGATGCTCTGGGGTACAAAAATAAGATGAAATGTAAAACTATTGCTTAAAACCTCTGCGAGGTCCGTCCTCCACGAAATATTTTATTCCTGTAAATTACTGGTTAATAGAATCAAGTGATTTTTAAGTGCTCATCAAGAAACAATATGTGAAGAGTAACACTCCGATCTGACGAATGGAAAATACCTGTTGCTAAAGCTAAAGTTTGACACGGTCAACGTAATGATACTGAAAGCGAATTATCAAACATGCTAACATAGTGCAGCTGAGGAGGGGGGAGGGAGGCATTGACAAGGCTTATAACGAAATGAGGTATTACTTCTTAGCACCCAGTCTGACACCCCAAAACCAATAATGAAAAGCTAAAAAGTCCGCTATACTTGCTTTTTTATCATTTTTGTCAGGAATAAAAAAAATATAGATATTCACGTGGTACCAGTTTTCAAGTTTATGCAAATATTAACAACACAGATAGAAATGGGGCCCCAAACAATAAAGAAATATGGCAGTTTGCACTACCATAACGTACCAAACATGCAGATCAAAACTTAACTGTTGGCCTTCGACTCTATTTAAACATAAAATAGTATATAAACAAATAATTCGCATATTTGATAGAACTTTATGATTATCAACTTCTTTTAACGGAAATCATTAAAAAAACCTGATGGAAAACAGTTGCTGTATTATCAACAACATAACGGCACAAAGGAAGAAAATGGCAAGTGAAATTCAGTTGAAGTAACTAGAAGTCATGTATGCTTAAAATAAAAAACAACTTTATTTCTGATAAGCAAAGCCTTTCTGTTAAAAACCATCTTCTGTGCTAGGTGCCAAGTGGGTTACACAGCTAGGTTACAATATTTAAATATTCTTTAACAATATAAACAATTTTAGCTAAAAACAATCAAGGTAAGAATGATTTGTGAAAATGAGAATATGTCCATTGAATATAAAACGTAATCTTAAGAATGAAAAATTCATTTTTAAGAGCATTGCTTTTAAAAAAAATTTCCACACAAGAACCTTGAAAGTAATTATTTTTGTTTAGAACAGGAATCACATATTTTAATTATTTTAGTTCCTTTTAATATACAATGGACATATTCTCTTTTCACAAACCATTCTTACCTCGATTGTTTTTTGTAACAAATTTTTGTGTTGTTAACAATGTTTATCTATTGTAACCTAGCTGTATAACCCACTTGGGATCTAGCACTGAAGATGGCTTTCAATCAAAAAGCTTACGCATATCTGAAGTAAAGTTGTTTTATATTTTGAACATACTATACTATGGAATATATATCTTATAACATAGCTAGAAGTCATTACCGACGATGAATAATTAACAAGTAAAGTTCTTACAAGACAACTGCGGACAAGAGTAATGGCACAACTGAGTCAAATACGAAAAACCAAAGACATTTTCACAAAATCAGAAATAAAATCTGACTAGATCATCCTAAATTCAAGCAGTGGAAATCAGGCTCTAAAGAAAGATCTTTAACACTTCCTGTACCGATTAAATTACCAACGACGAAGGCCCAAAAAGGTTTTAACCACACAGTGATTATACTAATGATCTCCCACCCTATATATAAATACCTAGTGGGAGTGTTAACAATAACATTTCATCCATTCTTTATGCTCACGCTATATCAAAATACTCTAAACTACACCACACTTAACTATACTATACTATACCATTCTATACTATACTATTCTATACTAAACTACACCAAACCTAACTATACTATAATATACTACACTACAACATACTATACTATAATATACTATACTGTAACATACTATACTATAATATACTACACTATACTATAATATACTATACTATAATATACTATACTATACTATATTATACTATACTATACTATACTAATTATACTAGATTAGACTACAACAATATATGTGTTATACTGTATTATACCATACTGTACTGTCCATGGGCTGCGGAACAAAGTTAGGGAGGAGTAGTGAGGTTTAGTGACTGTAGGAGGTGGCAGTGTGGTTAGAACCAAGCACAGCTTTTACAATTTTCGCTTCCTGACTGGGTCAAAAAAGCATTATCCACATCAATTTCAGTATTTCTTTATTATCAAACATTTTAAGATTTGACGCTGATATCTATAATATTCAAACAAAAAGAAACTGCGAGGTTGTTCACCCTAAAGCTCCCCATGCGCTATGACATTAAAATAACCTATACTTCATCGAACAATTGTAGCATTAATATCTACTTAAACGAGAGCACTGGCGAAACAAACCCATTTTTCAATTCTTTCAGATAATGCCTTTAAGACGTCTTTCTGTTTTTAACAAAAATAATTGTGTTAAATAAACTCGATATTGGTTTTTTTTTTAAAAAAGACAGAAATTATAACCCGATATCTATCTTGTCATCGTCCTCCTTTTTCATCCCATATTGATTACAACCAAGTAATTCGTTAACAATATTTAAGAAAATTTTGTTGTTACTGCCAACCTTGCATGGGTTAGCTTCATTGTAAAACATCAGCGTTATATGCCAGAAGTTAGGAAATAGTGCTACTTACTGATCAATAATCTGTTGTAAAAATGTGGCCAAGTTGGCAACTGATGACTTCTCAATATTAATGTTCAGTCCACATGAGCAAATATCAAGGTCTTGGTTAGAAACTGTTTGTTTTGTTGTCGGATCAATTCTCTCTTTCTATGGTCAAAGAAATATACAAGATACGTACATTATCATGGATCCGCTATGTACTAAACCTATTATTCTGAATCCTGTGTAATTGGGAATAAAAACTATCATCAGTTTTTTGGTCAATATTTTGTCTTGCGGCTTGTGGGAAATTGTTCAGCTTCTGCCTCTTAACTTCCGATATGCAGATCTTGAAAATGAAAACCATCTGACAAAAATCACAAAATTAACAGAAACAGAAGATTATACCTTCTACTCCGCAGGTTCACTGATCGTATGGTGAGAGTGGCTAGTGATCTTTTAGAGTAAATTCACAATCATAGACCTCGATACACCCGTTATGTCTTCAAATAACAAATGTTATGTGACAAAGACACAATAAAGCATGTTTGTAACATACATAGCAAAGCATGTATTAATGTTGGCATGCATAAACATTATGCGTATGTAAATGATTATCATAACGAGTGCTCCATGAATTTAAAGATAAACACAGAGAGCGATAATAAATGCATACGAACAAGAAAAACATCTACAGTTTTGCTTCAGTTCGGTTTTTGTTGTCAACGTTACTGTAGTTATTTTTCTTGTCCTCGTGTACTTAAATACAATTACACTTCCGTATGGAAATACGTATGTACCTACATGAGTAATTATGTATTGTGTACAGATGTATCGAATACATTTCTACCACATCTCTCTATACATTTCATATTACATGAGGAAAACTACAAAACGGTTAGGAAAACTTACTAATGTCAAAGACACGGCCACTAAATCTCTTCCAGGAGGAGAAGAAACGATATCCAAAGGTGAATCTAAAATAAAGTTTGGTTGGTATGACAGATTAAGTCAAACATTTCCCTGTTAAACTGAAAATATGTAAAAACAGCATCCTGGCCTATAGGAGGGGGAGGGGGGGAAACAAAAGAACTTACATAATCCACATTCTGCGCAGGGGTTCCTGAAACCCAAACTGAGATTTCTACATCACCTAGTAAAATTCATTTTTTGATTGTACTTTCCTGTCTTTGAGAATGGGCCTACGCTGCCAGTCTACAGGTAAGTGTGAAAATCGTCCATAATTTTCAGCAATTTCTACTTACAGGTTTGTAGTAATTAAAGCTTTTTTTCGTCCAAGACATACGAAAGTTGGTTCCTATACCCAAATAATCCAAAACATTACTTACTTGTTCAGCAAGCTAGTTCATAAGTATCATAACTAACTTTCAAAATAAGCCCGCTAAAATAACATAAATAAGAATAAGCTTTGAACCGTACGTGGCATATTAAGTATATGATGTGTGCATGTTGGCTTTTAAAGTTAAAACAAGAGCTGAATAATATACAAAGTAATGATACCTCTCGACCCCACCCTCTCCAAATAAAAATTATACAAACAGAATTTATAACTTGTCTTTTAACATTAAATAGTTTAATCCAAAACATATGTGGGTTTTCTAAGACATTGCCGTCCTTGAAGCTGTAGCAAGTACCTGTCTTTCGTCCATCAATTGCTATAATTCCATTTGAAATGGTTTCCAACAAAATAAAATGAAGTTTATTTTTATGAAGACCATCACAGCTACAGATCAAGATCAAACAATTAACATTAAGCAAATTGCTACAGAATTAAAACAAATTATCATGCAACAACATACCGGCTGATGTGTAATCTCGAAATGCAATTGAATCTAAGCTGGAAGAAACCTTTGTCATCGAGGTACAAACATCGACATATGTTGTCATACGATGGGCTTGGAATGATAAATAGACACGGGGTTCTTTAAGACCTTCGCATAGAAGGATTAACACCTAAATGTAAAAGATGGGATGGTTAGGCTTTTAAAAGTATCATGTAGCTTCATTAAATGGCCGTCTAAAGCATGAGTTTGCCCGGATTCCTATAAACCCAAATGCTTTGACACACCCACTAAAATCTTTATGTTGTGCGCTTTATGTGAAAGTTCTGATAGTACTCCTTACCGTTCATGTCTTCCTAAATTTCTTCCTGCTAATTAAACGCAGTATGTAGTCACAAAAAGGCTACATAAATGAAGGGCTACAAAATTGAGCACGAAGAAAATTATAGCTTATCCCACACGTACAAATTCCATTTTAATTAAAGAAAAGGTATCTGAAACAAACAAATAATTTTTGGGCTGAAAATGATACTTTTACAATCATTTCGCTTTACGTCAATATTCATTCTAGAATCTACATATTTTACAACAGAAAATACTTCATAACAAACAGAGCTTTAGAGTACTTAAAAAGCGGTCTATTTTTCTGTAAAAGCCATCCTGAACAACAATGAACGGAAGTCCTTTAGGTTGTACAATTTTCATGTTCATAGGGAAAAGTCCCTGCTATCAATGTTTATACAATGTGTGTGTAGATATCAATACGTGGTCGACTATTAACATTAGATATTTATATACACAAAATTTCATTTAACTCATAAAATTGAATTCCCCAAACGGTAACAGTATTGAACTTTAGAAGCTGAATTACGACTTAACAGATACCTTGGCATTTCATAATCAGCTCCGCTGAATTTGACCCAGGTTATATAATCACATTAATCCACTGAACACATGGTGTTTTTAAAATGCATTGGCAACAGTGACTGAAAATAGATACGAACAGAAACAGAAAAATCAACAGGAAGGGGTAAGGTGACCTTGTGAATTTTTAGCCTGCAGGCGTCTAAATATGTCACACTTAAACCATTTTGATCCTACTGATTTAAAACGACCAATACAAGTCACAGTACCTCATTAATTTGTATCGTGCATTTTGCAATCAAAGCCAATACATCTTTTTTCATAGATTCAGCACTTTCTAAAATACAAATAAAACAGTATAAAGGAAAATTACTAGGCGTTATAAGGTTCCAAACCCGCCAACTACCTATCAACTTACACAACTTTGATTTTCTTTTTTTTTTAGTTGTTTAGGTTTTAGAGTCAATTCTATAATAACTAGTTCACCTGTAAAAACAAAAATAAAAAAGACCAGTATACAAATACTGGAAACAGCAAGGTATCATTAANAAGTCACAGTACCTCATTAATTTGTATCGTGCATTTTGCAATCAAAGCCAATACATCTTTTTTCATAGATTCAGCACTTTCTAAAATACAAATAAAACAGTATAAAGGAAAATTACTAGGCGTTATAAGGTTCCAAACCCGCCAACTACCTATCAACTTACACAACTTTGATTTTCTTTTTTTTTTAGTTGTTTAGGTTTTAGAGTCAATTCTATAATAACTAGTTCACCTGTCAAAAACAAAAATAAAAAAGACCAGTATACAAATACTGGAAACAGCAAGGTATCATTAAAACTCCATTTTATCTTAAATGGTCTTGATATGCATATAACACATTTTCTGCAGTCTTTTCAATTTTGAGTTGAAGTGAGAATAATAGTTTTTTCCTTTAGGCACATATTTATGTGCATGGATATTGACACAGAATACCAATGACATTTTCTTTGTCCATGAAAAATTGTGGTATAAAGGTGGAGAAAACGTGCAACAATTTTAAAAAAAATTTAATGCTCTTAAAATGCTTATTTTACATGTAATGTGCCATATTTCGAACCTTTTACCTTCACCGCGTCCACTGCACACATGACTTAATGAGTTGCTTAAAGAGCAAGCTACTTTACACAAAAGCCTCGCTCTGGGATAAAACGTTAAATGTCCTATCGTATTGTCATCAAGCACTTATACTCTTTTCGAGTCTTGCTACAAATAGTCAACCAAAGACTGATTAAAATGCACAGCCTTGAATGTTTTCACTTCGGAAACGCAAATGTGGAAACGAAATGGCTCTTATATATCATACACTTAATAAAAACATGTCAACAACTCATCAAATAAATAAAAAATAAAAAACGAAATAGCTCTCGGACTCACCATCTCCTGAATCCAAAAGCAATTCCATACTTGAAAAAGCAGCAGCTGATGTTGTTACAGGCTCTTCTTTAATTTCTACCATTTCCTCCGCACCACCAAATTCTATTTCTGAAGAAATACAGTAAGGTAATTTCTCAAAAATTACTTTTGGCTTTTGAGTTGCATTCAAATGTGTTAAAGCGACATAACAAACATACAAATATTCTTCATCCAACCACTACGGCGTTTTAGATGTAATATTCATAAATGAATACATTGTCCGGTATTTTTTAATGTATATTGTAATAATCTATACATAAATAGCATTTATACATAGAGTAAAGTTGAGGAATAACTACAAGTGTTGTGTAATTAAAGTTTTATGTATTTAATACGTTAAAGGTTTAAACTTTTATTTGCACAAAAAAATTAGATATTCCCCAATATCACGATTGTGATTCTGTTTTTTTCAAAATACTGCGCACTTCCCAGGATATTGTAAGACTTCGTTTGTATATAATATCTCAATGTTTACATTTAAATTTTTACCTACTTAGTTCACCTTAAAGACGAAAATCCGCATTACACTAAAAGGTATAAAAAGCTAATAGTTTTTAATATAAAAATATAGATAATATAATAAAAGAATGCTAACATAAAACTAGAGTAGAAAATTTATTCTGCAACAAGTGTAGCACTTAACCTTCGACTCGCCACCTCTGTTTAGAACCTCCACTCCGACCGATTTATCAATTACCTTTTTTAAACATCTTTCTCCACAAAATTTCCTGATAGTTATAGTTGCAAATATATCCTGTGCAGTCTTATTCTAAAATTAAAACATGCTAAAATACTCCAACGTTTATATCTATATAAATTGATCCCATTAGAATTGATTCATGTACTTTTTTAAATTGAATTTTTGCAACTATTGCAAATGCAGCTACCAAGGAACTCCTAAAAATGTATGTTATATTGAAACATCTACAGAATGTTAAACACCAATGTCATTTTACACATCTATTTCAATGCTTCTGCAAAACAGATGACCAGTCAACACAAAGACACAAAAAAACTAAAATTTAAACCAGCACTTATCTATATTATATCCAAGTTGAGTAAGGTATGAAAAATAGCCCCACGTGAGAAAAGCAAATAGCAAAATAACAAATACATCATTTGTAGTAGTGATGAAATCAAATGTATCAAATAATTTTTTAACGTCATTTTCCCAAGTAAATGGGATTCAGACGGGGGCCTTTAAATGAACTTTTGTTTTGGCAGTGAGGAATTTCTTGGCAGGATGCCCTTTCTGACGCCAACCAATGGTTGTTTTTTTCTGCAAAGTTCTAAATTCTTTTCGCCTGCTCAGACAATCGAACCCGGAGTCTGATGGTAAAAGTGCAACTGCACTAACCATTAAGCCACGGCTCCTCAAACAAACTCTTCAAATGTAAAGTGCTATATTTAGTGGCTCCTTAAAGAACAATATACACATAGCAGGTGGGGGGGGGGAGGGGGAGTACCAGCAATGAAAAGATAGAATACACCCTGGAATAAATTGTTTAGGCTTCGATGTGACTTATTCTATGTAAAATTCAAAGTATATTTTTTATTGTGGATTTCTAAATTAAAGACCTTTATATGCGGTTGCTATATATACCTATCATTTGATCATTTTGCTTACATTGCACCATTTACATTTCAATTCCTTCATAAATTAGTCCATTTTCTACAGTGTTGGTTTATTTCTTCTAGGCATCCTAATGATTCGGAATTTGTAATAAGTAATGAGGTATGAACTGCCTATCTCACAAAATAAGGACGAATATCTTACCCGAAACAGATGTGTTCAAACTTTCACCAAAGTTGTTCGCCATCATATCGAAGAACATCGACATATCTTTTCTGTCCAATCCAAACTGAAAAACATTTACACAAACATTGTGGAAGCTAACTACCGGCTATTACACTCATTGTTTATGAACAAAAATTAAAGAACCAAAGCATGTAGTATAAATAGCATAACCAATATCTCCTGTAAAACGTCCCACAATACTTTCAGTACGAGGAAAATTTACTTGACTCCATAAGCAGAAACCCCAATATTAGATGTAAGCTTTTGATGAAAAGTATACCATGTGTCATCATCTCTCTTATCCTTCTCAGATTTTTTACTTACACCAAATAATCCTAGGCGTTTAGAAAGTTCTCTTTAATATGTCCTCAACATAAAAACAACAACAACAACAAACTTTTGAAGCTTACCGGCATTTGCAAAAACCTTGTCTTAAACTGAAACATGTTTATTATTCCATTTAATATGGATGCACGTACTTAGCAATAAGTGATACTAAACGCAGATTATCACGCCGACATTTCATTTAATTGTATTCTTCGTACTTTCTGAATGTTCTGTTTTCTGTTTTGCACGCGTTTCTTTTTTAACTCGTATTAAATGATCTCAACGCATAGCTGTAATTGATGATAGTCGTTACCTCCTCTTTCACAGTAGTAGAGCATAACATCAATCATGTGAGATATGCAGACAACACTACAGTTATAAGTGACAGTGAATAAATGATGCAACAACTATTCAATGTCCAAATAAGCATCAGCGAAGCAAAAGTTCTTTTAGTTAATGACAAAAAACCCTCTTAATGTCACTATTGAAAAGAAAACCATACCAACATGCACTATTCACGTTCACAAGAAAAGAATGAGAACTAATCATTCAATTATCTTGGAAGCATTACCAAATCTGACGTTAGATGAAAAAAACCCCCCAATAATAAACGGATGGGTATAGTATGATAGGAATATTCAAAAGTAGGTAATGTACTGAAAAACAAAAAGCTCAGTATAAAACCCCAAGAGTTCTGAAATGCTTTGCCATTTACAAACTCACATACGGCTGTGAATGTTGGAACATTCCAAAAAAGCTAAAACTCGAGTCTCCTAAAACCTGGTTTAGTCATAGAAGCCTTATACCTCCTGGAAAAAGCTATTATCAAGTAATGATTTACTTGAAAAGCTAGGATATAAGCTAGGATACATTAAAACCCTGTTGTGACCAGGAGGGCAGCTGCGATTTTAAAGACGGGCAGTCTTGAAACGACTATCCTTGTCGGTAGAACTGAAGGTAAGCGAGACGTAGTCAGGAAATGACTTTCTATACACCTTATGGAAGTTGACTTGGAAAGAATGAGAATATCTCGTGAGAACAGTGACGAAAAGAGTGCAAAGGAAATCCATGACTACAGATATCCCTTGAGCACGTAATACTTCAAGGAAGTGAGAATGAGCCCTGTGACAGGATTATGTCTTAAGTTTTGCCATTTACACCACTACATTCGGTTTCACTACCTAGTTTCGTGACTATGCTTAATGCAAAATGTTTATCTACTCTTCGACTTCAGATACACTTTTACGGAGGAGAACCACATCGTCCAAATAGAGCCATTCTCTAACTATCCGCACTCCATTCAGTCTATCACTTCCACGAATGTTCTCTATATGTGTGCAGTTGTTTGATTTCAAGTCCAAATTCCATTTCCAGCCTTTCAAAAAGTACGTATCGATTCTACACGCACCAACCTTCAAAATATGGTCAAAATTATAATTAAATAACAATGGTAGCCCTTTGCCACTTTTCTTCGCTCAGCCAACTCCTCGAAGCTCCTCTTTCATTCCTGAAATAGATACTGCTGTTACTTCGTGCATTTTACAGGAAAAGGCAGCCAAGTGTGAAGCAACAGTTTTCAAATCAAGAACTTTGAAATGAAAATTCCAATAAAAATTCAAGTAAAAATTCCAATGCAAGTGATTATATTCGCCTTGTAGATCTACATACAAAGTAATCAGTGTCCTTTACAAGTGAGAGGATTTAGCACAATTATTGTATCAGTTGTTCATCGATTTCGTTTTAAACAACCCCTGAGTAGCTCATGCAATTTCATTTGCCTCTTTGGTTTTTCCAACAGCCAATTCAAAATAGCATCAATTAGCAGATACCTTATAAAAAATTTAGTTTATATTATTTGTTGACAAAAACCTACTGAATAAGAAACTACTAGGACCCTTCGCTACCGAAGAAATTGTCTTAGCTTGAATTTTAAAACATATTATTTAAAAAATGTTTGAGGATTGGAACCTTTTTCATATCGTCAACAGATAAAAAGGAAAAGGAGGATGCATTACAATGTGTAACTAGAGGGGGTTGAAAGTGCAGGAACTAAAAATAATTTTTAAAGTTTACGAAAATGTCAACTTGATATTGACAGGAAGAAACATGGATACATTCCAAGGTGTGGCGCTACTTATGTGATCTACATTGTGGATCAATGGTAAAAAATTGCGCAGCATAGACAAAAATGTCTACGTCGCCTTTGTTGACCAGAAAAAGGCTTCCAGCTAGTTTCCTAAATCTGTCTTGTGGTGAGGCATCCATTAACCTGGTGTTGAGAAAAAATTGATTTTAGTGGAAAAGTGTATGTGTAACCATGAAAAACAAAAGCTGCTTGATTTTAGAGAATATCTATGCCCAAGGCCTTAACTGATTCACATGCTGTTCATCACTAAGAAGGAGGATTTTTCGAGTGAAGTCATTGCTGGTTGCTCTGAGGAATCCCTCCATGCCTACAATTTTACTATCATCACAGACCATCACATAACCATAAAAAAATCGTTTGGTCTCAGAGTTGCACTGCTGCCAAACGAACAGCTTGTATGGAAAAAATTACGAAAACAAAAATTGAAACAACCTTGGACTAACAACCCAACTCAGTGAGAAAACACCGGTAACTCATTTTACATACTTTCGTATTTGATTTTAAGAAACCAGGTAAAAAATTAAGCAAATAAGTATTTGCATACGAAAGTAAGGTGACAAAGAAGCAAATAATACCCAGTAAAGCTTTTTGGAAGTGCCATCGGAATTAATATTCATTTATGACTTTCTCACCTTTAATTCTGGCAAGTCCACGTGCACCTCCACCAAAGGTACTGACTTGCACCAAAGAGATAATGAACGATCTACTCTTACTTTCACGTTGATTGCAGTTGGTTTGATGATGCTTTCGTATCTTTCATAGAATGAGCTATGGGAGAAAAAAAACACAAGAAAACGGAACTCAAATTATTGTATTTGTCCACTCAAGTCGTTTTAATACTAGTACTAATTTCAGTCCAGACAAAGTCTACCAAAACACTATCAGATGATCTTAAGTCACTGCAATTTTATTATTTTTTTATTTTGGTTAATGTAAATCTTATCCTTATCAAATTTGTGAATGGCTATATCGTGGGGTGCGACCGTTTCGACAAATCAAAAATACCCTGTATCTTTCAAATACTTTATTCTCGAACAAATATAGCTAGTAGCCTATACTGACTTAAAGCTTAGGGATACTAAATACGTCAATTTTGATTGTCAACTGCCTTTTCTACAAACATCAAGACTACTTATTCTAGAGTTTTTATATGAATTACTCCATGCTCTAATCTTTCGTACAAGACTGATGTGAGAGACTGCTCTGTATAGGAACATTTAAAAAGAAAACTTGATTACGAAATAATAATATATTATCCAAAAGACCAAAAACGTTTTCAAAAAAGGTGCTTAGAGTAGTGCTTTAACATACTGACATAACGTATAATGAAATGTTAAAACTAACAGAAAAAAGTTATTTTTGCACTATTCATATTCATATCACAAAAGAATTTAACGCATTGGATTATTTTCTCCTGCCTTTACGTCATAATCAAAAGTGTAAATAATTCAAAGTTTGACTCCTCTTTGAAACTACTTCAGAAAAATTTCAAATCATCTGGTATCTATGCAACACCATCAGTATACCCCAGAAAAATCCCAATATTATACAAAATATAATTGTAATGCAAATTAATTCTCCTACCTGTAAAATATGAAATTATCTAGGTTTAACAAAATACTGTCAATAACAGCCATTTCTTTTGGGTCTGCGGTGTCTCTACATTTGAAAGTATTCTCAATACTCAAATGTCCTAGGTCAATCGAGAAGCCATCTTCATCTCCTCTTTTAACTGGAATGAAAATTGTAGGAGCTGCAATATTGATATCTAAAGCGATCCTTTGAGACTGCTGGTGGAGTGACGTTACCTGAACGAAAAAGAAGTAACAATACCAAATATAGTCAAACCAATACAAAATGATTTGTAAACCACATTCACCTAACTTAAAAAATGGCATTATCAACCACTTCCTACCCAGTCCTGGTGCAGGCCAGTAGTTATTTAAGGTAACATGAAACATCGTCTGATACTTCGTCTAATATCTTTACACGCAAATTTTCGGACAGCATTCTAAAAAAATTAAGTGGAATTTACAGATTATTATTCAAAATAAAGGGCCCTAAGATTTGCAAAAATGACCAGTAAAACATAGTCTTTTTACCGTATATTCGTTTCTACCCTGAACAGATCTTGCTCATAATTCCACACTGTAACTGATACAGAGCAGCCTTACTTTTAAGGACTCCCATAACACTAAGTTTCCAAAGGGTAAGGGGCCTAAAGAGTCGTTTATTGGGGTTTTTTAGAATCTTGACGTCTGATATTATGCACAATTTTACATATTAAGCAATTATCTAATTACTATTAATAAATTTATCCTTTCACAGTAAATTAATAAAAGTGATATCAATAAATACTTTCGCGACAAATATGGCGGGTTACCTGGTCGTGCATGGTGGTAGCTGCTTTTTCTCTTGCATGTAGCCGGGTACTATCTTCAGTAATAGCAAAAAGAAGATCCTGTTGAACCAAAAGAACAAAGTTAGGCGAATACAATAGTGATTGGTGTGCTAGTAGCACCAATAACACAAGTCAACAAATGAAAAAAAAATTCTGCTGCCTTACGTTTGAGACCTGTTCCTGAGTAATTCGGGGTCGCTGAGCTAAAAAATTACAACAGTTTTCTTCTCTCACATCAAGGTTTTTAGCTATGGACTGGGTCATATTGATCCTGCTCAAAGAAGCAAGCAGTCCAAGGATCAAGTGAAGAAGTGCATTCACTTGGCATTCTTAGGAAAATAAATACTCTCTTCATTCTAAATCTGTTTTTTAGTGGTCACCCAGCTTGGGTTTACAGTAAATTCTCACTGGGAGCCCTGGTACTAGTGGAAGAGCTTCAGTACAAGTTTAGCATTCAGAGTGTGAGGTTGTGTAGTTCAGTCAGCCATGTGCATGTGCAATTTAAACGTGTTGAATCTTCCGTCTAACATTACGTTATGTATGCATTTATACTTTCTTTATGCATGAATATAATGCGATTGTGTATAATATTTTGTTCTTTGTTTCCAGATTAGTTCCATGAAATAACATTTAGTAGTATGGCCTCTTTGAGTAGGAAAATTATCAATTCCCCTGACTCGTTTTGTTATATCTCCGGTGCATTTTCTCTACCCGATCAAAGAAAAAATATTAGATTTGTGAAGCATGCATGTTTGAGTTATTTTCATATAAAATTAGGTCATCAAGATAAACCTTGGGGTCCACAAAATGTTTGTAAACCCTGTGTTCAAAATCTGCGTCAGTGGACAAAGGGCAAAAGGAAGCAACTAGGATTTGAAATTCCCATGGTGTGGCGGGAGCCAAAACACCATGTAGACGATTACTACTTTTGTCTCACAAAGACCTCTGGTTATAGGAAGAAAACGGGTCACACCTTAAGTTACCCTAATCTTGATTCCGCTGTTCACCCCAGTGCTCCATTGAGATGCTATTCCAGTACCTGAATTCAAGGAACTTCCTTCAGTGGACAGTGACAGCGATACATGTGAATCTCATGAACATAACGGTGATCCAAACTTTGCAGAGACACCTGACAAACAACCTGAAATCTTCAAAGTTTTAACTAAATGATTTAGTCAGAGACTTAGATCTGTCCAAAGAGTCAGCAGAACTTGTAGGGGAAAAATGTAATTGTTACTTTCAATCGCAACAGGGAGAAAGATCTATTGACATTCCTTACAGCTGTAGAAAAAAATTGTTTACTGTTGTGACATAGGACTGTCAAAAGGTGTTTTAAAGTATGATCCACGTGAGTGGTGACTTTTCATAGAGAGTTCAAGAGTCTGAAATGTGTATTGCTTCATATTGGAAACTTGTATTGTCCGATTCCTATTGGTTCTTCTGTCCACTTAAAAGAGGAGCATAAAAACATAAAAACTTTATTAAATTTATTAAAATACGATGAAGATAAATGGATCATATGTGGGTTTGACAATGGTCAATTTTTTACTTGGGCAACAGGCAGGCTATACAAAATATCCATGTTTTTTGTGTTTATGGGGCAGCTGAGCCAAAGACAAACATTGGGAACAGAAGGCCGGGCCAGTTAGAAAAAGTTTAACTGTTGGAGGGAAAAATGTAATACAGCAACCACTTGTTCTGCGGGAGAAAATCATTTTCGATCCCTTCATATCCACTTAGGACTAATAAAACAATTTGTGAAAGCTCTAAGTGTAAAAGGCAGCTGTTTCAAGTTCATATGTAGAACATTTCCTGGCTTAAGTTACGAGAAAATAAAGGCTGGCATTTTCGATGGACCATAAATCAGAAGGTTAATGCAAGCCAAAGACTTCTCGAATTCGATGAGTGATGTAGAAAAGAGGGCATGGGATTCATTTTTGGCTCTTGTGAAAGAGCTTCTTGGAAATGAAAAGGCTAAAGACTACAAGGATTTGGTTAAAACACTGCTTGACAGTTTCCATCGTTTGGACTGCAACATGAGCATAAAGGTCCATTTCCTTATGAGTTATTTTGACGAATTTCCTGCTAATCTTGGCGATGACAGAGATGAAGATGGAGGGCACTTCCATCAAGATACACAAATTATGGAGGAGAGATATCAAGGCCGACGGAACATAAACATGATGACTGACTACTGCTGAAGCATTCAACGAGACTATGTTGAACGTTAACACTCCAGACGGTCAAGCAAGCGAAAATTTTTGCCATGAATATAAAGGTGGGTAGCTTATATTACTTTTTTTTTTTCACTAGTTTTATTGGAAATGGACTGTGTATATATACACAGTCTATTTCCAATATAACTAATGAAACACATATATGTGTTCACATATATGTGTAGCAGATATATAAACATGTCTGTGATATCTAATGTATATAGGTATTTAATGTAGCTATGCTTAATGAGTATGAAAGAATGTTTTTTAGGATTACATATACATATACTGTATTACAAAAGAAGGATATGCTGTAGCACGAAAACCTGATGTGTTACAAACAAATGGATGGCATATTTGAATTCAGTAGGCAAAATTACATAAAAATCAATTACAAAACCTGTGGCGGCAAAAAGTGTATTGACCGGTGTAAAAATAGTTGGCAGGTGTTACCCTTATTGTAATTCTTACAACTATTATAATTATTATTACTACGAGTAGTAGTAGTCGTCGTCGTCGTAGTAGTAGTAGTAGTAGTAGTAGTAGTAGTAGTAGTAGTAGTAGTAGTAATAGTAGTAGTAGTAATAGGTAGTAGTAGGTAGTAGTAGCAGTAGTAGTAGTAGTAGTAGTAGTAGTTGTAGTAGTAGTAGTAATAGTAGTAGTATAAGTAGCAATAGCAGCAGTAGTACTGGTAGTAGTAATAGTAGTAGTAGTAGTAGTAGTAGTAGTAGTAGTAGTAGTAGTAGTAGTAGTAGTAATAGCAGTAGTAGTAATGGTAGTACAGTAGTGGTAGTAGTAGGTAGTAGTAGTAGGTAGGTAGGTAGTATTAGTAGTAGTAGTAGTAGTAGTAGTAGTAGTAGGTAGGCAGGTAGGTAATAGTAGTAGTAGTAGCAGTAGTAGTAGTAGTAGTAGTAGTAGTAGTAGTAGTAGTAGTAGTGTAGTAGTGGTAGTAGTAGTAGTAGTAGTAGTAGTAATAGTACATTGGCAACAGCAATAGTAACAGTCGTAGTAGAATTAACCTACTTGTAGCGGTGAAGGCTGTAGTGGTGATAATGGTAGTGGTGTTGTAGTAATGGTCACCATCATGGTATTTTATTGTACAACATTGAAAAATATTGTACTAGTTGTAGTTTTTCAAATTTGAATGTTGGTGCTTACGTGGTAACAGAATTGCATATTGGCAAAAGAGAAGTCTCTTTTGTGTGTTCTCAAAGCAATTAATTAGGTACAATGAAATATGAGATTATTTATACCTGACATGCGTTGATCAGACCATACAGAAAGACAAACTTCAGTTTGGACAGTCTTGCAGTTATCTCCATATCCTTTTTATTTATGTCGGGCATTATGCTTCCTCCTGAAGATATGCGGCGTGGGGACGCAAAAATAGCAATCTAGGGAGGGCAATAAGAAAAGTTAAAATGAAACTGTTCCTCGAATGTTAATACATATAGAAACAAAGTGTTGTATCCGTGGTTATGGATGTTACTGACCATTCAAATGATTCGTAACTGGCTGAATAAAGTAAAAATGAGCTGGTAAATTTGGCTAATGAGATAAAAAATTTTATATATATATATATATATAAATACATATAATATAATAAAATTTTAATAGAATATTATACGATAAAAAACAACAACAATTGATACATATTAAGTATGGATATATACACCTCTTAAGTACATAGTACACATATAAGTCAGCATTTATAATTCAAAAAGACAATATAAATTTTTATTACTCTGTGCTACTTTGACTTCTCCACGTTGTTCCATCTTTACCTATTTAAATATGTAAATCCTTCGCCTCTAAATCATTCCTCATATTATACCATTCATCGTGTTTTCAACCTGCCATGTTCATTTCCCCCTCTTATCTTATTTTTTCTACGTTCGTCTAATTGGGTTACCTTTCTGCGTCCTTTATATATGACCTAAGCAGCTTAGTCTAGCTTCCCTCATTTTCATTGCTAGAGATTTATCCCCTGGGGAAATAAATTGAATGAGTTTAAACCGTTTCTAAATACGCATGAAATATCCTTTCTCTACCTTTATGTAGCTCTAATTGTTTTCTACCATTATCAACATTGAGCAGATTAACTACTGTAAATAATCATTCCATCTTCTCATGATACACTTGTCGTGTGGGAGCAAAATTTCTAGCTCATCTTTAATATTTCATATCCTTTGGATGCCTTCTGGTATGTTTGATTCAATTTTTGACTTCTGCATGACAAGTGCCAACTGACGTTTTGTAATTTTTGATAGCCCTTTTTGCTTTCACTGTCTAAAAATCGGCTGGCATTCTCTATTTCTGTTTTTTTCTTTGCCATTTTCTGTATCTTCTTTTTCATATTCTCTTGTATTTCTGTATCCTCTTCTACTTCACTATTCCACCACCAAGTCTCTTCTTTGCGATGTGTGCCAGCTGAAGAAACTACATGTTTGCTCTGCTCTTGTCATTCCAAATCCCATAATTTTAGTCCATTCATCACAAGTATCATGCAAATATGCACTTTCCCAACATTCTTCATATGAAGATTCTCTCCTTTTCAGAAACTCTGCCTTTCTATCTTCTTTCAAATTCCATATACTGATTTCTTTCGTTATTTTTTGTTTGTTGCATTTTGGGTTTCTGGCTCATTTTACAGTCACCTACTAGTAACTGATATCGAGTTACTACACATACTTCTTGCTATCACTTTGGCATAAACTATTGTCACTATTTCCTCTCTTCTAGTCAGAATATAGTCAATCCGATTTCTATGGTGTCCACTCCAATATGTGATTTGATGTTTTCTCTTATTTTTGCACAAGTTGTTAAATTTTATTACATTTAAATTTTCAGCTATCTCTAATATCCTTCCTCCTTCTACATTCTACGCTCCGTACCAATATCTACTGTTATATTTTGCGTAATTATGTCCTTCTTCATTAAAAAAATTCATTTAAGTCTGTCCCTATTCGAAATCCCCCAAATATTCACGCCATCACAAATTCTATCAAAAAGTCATCTTTTCCAATACACGAGGACCAAGTTTGCGATGGATAACCTGATATTATATTCCATATATTCCAACACGAATTCAACTTAACTCATTTTCGCTCCCTGTTTAGCAAAATTTCGACCATTCCTACTTGCATTAAGAAAAATATGATACCAGCCAGCCACTTCTTTTACTTGACTCGACTTTCACGTTGTCTCTTGCACACACACACACACACACACACACACACACACACACACACACACACACACACACACACACACACACACACAATGGAGTTCTAGAGACATAAGAGGCAAAGATCAGTGAGATGTTAGGGATACGGGGATGTAACTGGGTCAGCTAAGTGCCGAGGAAAGGCTGAAACGACGATAGTGATGTGGCCCTCGCGCGGGCACCTAAAAGTCGAAAAAAAGTGGCTGACCAAAAAAAAAAAAGGAATGAAATTGAGCAGTCTGGAACACGTGGAAATCAACATTTTATGCAGCTGGAACAGTCACCAATGGAAAAATGATGTCGAAGGCTTTTGTGCCTTCTGGCACTGACAGATTAAAGGTAAGGAAATGTGCTATAAACCGTTCTGTGATTACTTCTCGCAGAGCCAGAGAATAATCCTTCTGCCCGTCGTTTGTGGAGGTGCCCTACCATTATCTGATACTCATTTGCCTGTCATCTTTGTATCTTTGTACATGAATATATATATATATATATATATATATATATATAATAATTCAATCAAATTAGATCATTTACTGTGCTACGGTGTCTAAGATAAGCCGCAACACATGCTGTTTTTGTATAAACCTATTAAACCCAAATAAAATATATATACAAAAAGACTCATATTCCTTCCTAATTTCTCCATCCAAATTTAAGGCTCACTTTTGTAAAATTTTGCAAATCTTACCATAATTTTTTTAATGTGTGTATGGCATCAAACTACAAATTATCAGTTCAAACATGAATACCTACCTTTAAAAATAATACGTTCTCGTCTTCGGATGCAGCTGATAAAATCTACACCAAGGAAATGAAAAAGGTACACAATTCTCAACTTGCAATGCATATAATATACCACGTTTTAACATATAGCAAAAATGTGGACGTACAATAACAAATCCCCACAAGGCACACAAAATTCAATAATTTGTAATATAGGTATTTTTCTTAGTAAAATTATCGCTTTCACTCCGCGGGGTTTATACATTTCTCTTGAAATAAGTACCTTAGAAAACATACCAAATGCACCTCCCCTGATCATCTTCTACCTAAGAAATATTTTATGCATTCTATGTTCATTTTCGGCAAAAACATATTGCTCATGTAACTCGACTTTAAAAAGAATCTCTATAAAAACAATTCCCTCTCTGCTAGTCTGAAAACTGATGTAAACACCGAAGGTGAATAACACTGGGAGGGCAACGCTGTTTGGAAAAAGATCAATCGAGGAAGGAAATACTCCTCGTTATTAGGAAGGTTGGATTGATTGCGATATGTCAACAACAAACTGAAATATACTTGTGCTTTTATTCGTAAATACGAAATTAGCTAGTTTAGTTAGTTAGTTAGTTAGTTAGGTAGGTAGGTAGTTAGGTGGTTAGTTAGTTAGTTAGTTAGTTAGTTAATTAGTTAGTTAGTCAGTTAGTCAGTTTAGTTAGTTAGTGGGTGGGTTAGTTAGTCAGTTTAGTTAGTTATATATTTGGAATTAAAATATGTTCAAAAGTACACAACTGTCAGTTTCATGCTGACGCGATTGTCAAATGACAATCGCATTTGACAATCGCGTCAGCGTGAAACTGGCAGTTATATACTTTTAAACATATTTTAATTCCAAATATAGATATAACTTCGCTCTACGAATCTTTGTATCGAGCACTGTCTTTGGCATTATTCAATGAAGGTATTTAGTCAGTTAGTTAGTTAGTTTAGTTAGTTAGTTAGTTAGTTAGTTTAGTTAGTTAGTTAGTTAGTTAGTTAGTTAGTTAGTTAGTTAGTTAGTTAGTTAGTAAGTTAGTTAGTTAGATAGCTAGTAACTTAGTTAGTTAGTTAGTTAGTAGTTAGTTAGTTAGTAGTTTAGTTAGTTAGTTAGATAGTTAGTTAGTTAGTTTAGTTAGTTAGTTTAGTTAGTTTAGTTAGTTAGTTAGTTAGTTAGTTAGTTAGTTAGTTAGTTAGTTAGTTAGTTAGTTAGTTAGTTGGTCGCTCAGTCAGTTAGTCATGTAGTTTTCAGCTAATTAGTTGTTAGTAAGCTGGTTAGTTTTAGTAGTAATTATTAACTGGCAAGTTAGTTATTATTTATTTATTTATCATGTGTTTTTTTATAATTAAGACGTCGTCCGGCATTGTATCGGTAAAAATTCCAATATCATAAGCGAAAAAACATCAGTTGACGCTTACATAAGTGGTTTTTAATGTGTCTGCATAAACACCTACTGCAAAAAGAGATCAAAATTATGGGAAAACTTTCACTGCAGGGTACTAATGAACTATAGGAACCCAGGAAAACACTGCGACGAGCTTGCAAATGCTTTAATACCACTATTAAAAAATTGTGAATTGAAATAAAAATATCCATACAAAGTACAATTCCTAATGATCACCTTTGCCTCCCTTCCTTTTGGTTGAAGATCCGTCAACTCGATTACATTTTGTCTAAGGAAAAGTAAGAAACCGTGTACAACACCTTTCTGTGCACATGATAACACCTTTTGATACATATTTTATTCGTACAAACAAAAGATTCTAATATTAAAAGGTAACTATTAAGGAGTTACTGAAAAACCAAAAATCCGTTTAATAAGTTTAAGAAGCGAAAATAAAAATAGGCAAGGCCTCGTATGGGGTTTTTACAAAAGCCAAAATGTTTTCCTTAGCTGTCCAGCTACATTATATTGAACAATTAAATAACTATTTAAGCAAACAAAGTCAAAACGTAAAAACTGCATCTCTAACAGTGCATTCAAGTTACAATTCAACTAATACTTCTATCTGACATACCCAAATTACACTCCAAAATTGTTAAAAGTGTATTTCAAGGTTAAAGAAAACTCAATAGAGAGAAAACTTGCAATATTTTTCAAACAAACGTTTACTACTTGAAAAAATTTGTTACCTCTGTGGTGCTAACAAAAAATGATTATACATTTTCATTGATTTTTCAGCAGCTTCCGAATGTTTTAGATAAAAGAAATGTTAAAAAGTTGCAACATTATAAATTATACATGTGTGTCAACACACAAACACACAAATCAAGAAACATATTACACATACGCTGCGCTGGCAAAAATAAATAAATAACGGCCACAGTAACTAAAACAGTAACTAAATACAGTTCAAAAGTTCATGCTGTCACCTTCAGCGTTACACAGTATAAAACGAAAAAGAACCATATGGGACGTTAACCCATCGAGGTACCATGCAAGTTCGCTACTCTGAGTGCCAGAAGGCACTCAGAGTAGCGAATCAATTTAACAAGGCTTTCACTCTGTAATGTAATTTTTCTCCAAGGTATGTACTGTAATGGTTTCGCAAGCATTATACATTATAGCTATGAATAAAGACTGGAAAAGGCATTTGTTTTGTGTTATTGTAATTACAGGGTGTCAATGACAACTTCATTTTATGACCAGAATCCATACACATACAAACTGTTAATACAATTAGTGCTTTGGATGAAATTAAAAGCTTGGACACACTGAAGATATAGTTAACAAATCACAACATTACTCACTCTGAAACTTTAATATTCAAACTAATTGTGGACAAAAGACACCTTTATCACGATGTGGATGCTTTGACATTTCCAGTATATCCCACACAATACTGGATAAACCACGTGTTACTCTAATTGACATAAGCCCACAAATCACACAAATGTTTGTACATATCAGAAAAAAATTACGGCTTCATACTTTGCTATAATCTCGGTCTTCTGTGAGCTCTGCGAAAACTGTAGTTCCATACCTAGCATAATTTGAATTCAGATGAAGAAAAATATTTATCAAATATAGTCAAACATTTCCCACATTTAAAACTATACTGGGAATGAAAATTACCTACCAGGTTTCAACTCTGTTAGTCCTGCGCCTTCGCTTCCGTCTAAATGTACCCCACCCCATCTTTCAATACAAAATCTTAAATTTAAACATACCGCTACTTATGTCCCCCACTAAAAAGGGGGACATAAGTAGCAGTTTTGTTAACCTTAAAATTATTAGTAAATTTCAGAAATTTGAAAAGAAATAATAGGATCGTTCGTTACGTCTAATGAAAAATATAATTTTGAACCGCGATTTAGTTCGCCTTCATGATGTTCCTTTCCATCAAAATAATTTTATCACCAGCACTCAGCATCTCCACGGATATAATTCAGAATACAAAATGTTAAAACAGTCCATTAACTACTCTTCCCAGCCACCTTTAACCTACTCCATAACTCAGTTAATGTCTCTACATTTACAACGATCCCCAGTTACGCCACTGCAGCCATTTATCTTAATCTAGGACTCCGATCCTTTGTCTTCGTAGTTTACAAGACCATCGGTCGAGTTCATATCTGTTTTATCATTTTTTATCTTTGTATGGATAAGTGGGTTTTACCAGGTGTATCAAAAACGTTAATGAACTGAGAGCACCGTGTGAACTATGACTAAGAGAGTGATTCGCGGATTGTGTCACCCTACGAAGTAATATCCGGGAATTATTTTTTCATCTCACGTAAAAAACAGTAGCATGGCTGTATTTCTTTAGTCTATTTTTTTATCTCTCGTAAAAAGAGTAGCATGGCTATATGCTACTCAAACAAACAGCAGTAAATTAAACTGGAACAACAAAAAACGTGATCACATAATGATCACGTATTGTATTAGTTAGCAGCATCACTTTCAGCTTGTGCAAAGTAGTACAACATAGACAATCACTGTCTTCCATTTTCCACTTTCATCTCCCCCCTCCCCCCTCCTTCCCCGCCTCTCTCTCCCTCTCA
>RDPX01000343.1:588837-633869 GCA_003991215.1 Morbakka virulenta
TGTATATTGTGTATAAATGTAAATATATAGATAACGATTTTATTTTGTATTTTTAACTATTTATTTTATTTTCATACAGGACACACATTGATAGCAGTTATTTATTTAACTGAAGTATATATATATATACTTCATATATATATATATACTTCATATATATATATATATATATCCTGTTTAAACATTGTCAATAATAATAATAATAATAATAATAATAATAATAATAACTGGAAATTAAGCGACTCTGGAATCTGACATAGTTATTTCTGACAGTTATTTTTCATAAGAAAACAGGAAATGTACGATAGTTTATGAAGCTTGCCCCTTTGATACCAGAGTCATCGAAAAAGAGAGAGAAAAAAATCAACAAATACCAGGACCTTAAGTGGGAATTGAAACGAATTTGGAATTGCAGGGAACTACAGGTGGTTCCCATTATCATTGGAGCATTGGGTACTATATCTAAGGATTTCCACGATTGGCTTGGGATATTTTGCCCTGATTCTCATTTTGGAACTTTACAGAAGGCTTGCTTGTTGGAAACAGCAAGGACTCTGCGCTTTGCACTGAATATCTAAGGTTGTGAGTCGGAACTTGACGTTCAGTTAACATCTTCCGGTTTGTAAACCGAGCTTAAAAACGAAATAATAATAATAACTGGAAACTAAGCGACTTTGGAATCCGAGCAAAGTTATGGTGGTACCAATTGTTGTTGAAGCACCATGTGGTGTTTCAAAGATGTTTCCAAGCTTTACAAAGAATATTGGAATCGAGCTAGAGGCATATCCTGTTTAAAAACCTGCTATACTAGGGACAGCTAGAATAATAAGAAAAGTATTAAAATGCTAAAATGTGAGGAAAATTATGAGGAACCTTTGACTATTGGAAATAACCAGCTCCCTTATTAGATGCGGTATTACACCTGCCTGTGCTTTTAGCTACTAGTGTAATAATAATAATAGTAATGATGTTCTTTGGCATACATTACAACGGTTCTTTTTTTGTCTATTTATTGTTGTTTTGTCACCAAACACGACGATAAAAAATATCCAATGTGAATTCAGTGCTGCAAAACCAGACTTGGTACAAATACTAAGATATCTTTCTGTGTATTGCCAGTTATCAGGCTAAGGGGAGTGCTGTAGTCACGATTTGTTGTGATACAACGAAAACCGCCTAAAAAGTGTGCCCTTCCTCATTTGTTGTCGGGCGGCACTTGCAAGGCTTAAGGAATCAAAGTAAGGAACGTCGGAAACACCATTGGAGGGGGTAAATCGAATAATAAAGGGAATAACCCCAATTCCCTTTAAAAATTAAATCAGTAGAAAAAAACAATAGGATACAAAGTAAGTTTATACACATCTGAAAGAACAAATTCAAAGATAGCAGCGAGTCAAAACGGCATTAAACATAACAATACAGAAACAAATGGTCGAGAAAGATATTGAAAAATAGCTAGAAAACTCGCTATGGGGACTGAATGATACAAGTTACGTGAACAAGTGGATTAAAAGAAGATACATTGGATTTTGAAATGTACAGAGTTAACGGGAACCCCATGATAGTAATTAATCACTACATTTGTGGTGTGATCGTTTAGGAAGTAATTTTACAAGCGCCATTGCTTGAATGGTGAAATATGATCAAAAGATACTGCTAGACTCGAATAACAAGACTAGAGGTATTATTCTTCCAATATGTTATTTATGGTGCACTACCCACGGAGCATTTATGGGCATTTTGAAATTTAAATGAAAGGTACCTGTTATTTTGTATTGTGAGAGGTTTACAATTTGTAAATGTTTAGTCTTTACGGAGTAAAACAGTAACATATCAGCCACACAGTTGCTTAATGTACGATTCTGGCAAGGAACAACACCGGTTTTGACCTCATAACAGTTGCTTCCATCTATGTACGGCCGATGTTACATCAATACGGATTTACAACTGGAACCAAGATTAAATACAACCAGAAAGGGCACTGAAGTTAAAGGTGCCAACATATATAGGGCTTTGGCATAAAAACTGATTAAAAACTGAACCAAAATAAAGAGGCGTGTGCTCTTTTTCCAAGGTACCATTAAAATAATACCTTGGAAAAAGAGTCAATGCTCATGAAGATAAAACCAAATTATAACTTACCTTCGTATAGCCCACAGTTATAAAGTCCGAATCAGGGGGGGAATCAACAATGTTCAATGGCCTTCCACAAAAATCTAAAAACAAAATTACCAAAAAATGTAAACGTGCTAAGTATCAACAATAAAAACTGATAAATTGATCAATAAACAAACAAAAGTAACCATGACATCCACCAGGCTCCCAAACAGTAATAAATGTAACCGACCGAAATTGGTATAAAACTGCATGTTATGGCAATAATATTACTAAGGATGTAAGAAGATTATCATAACCTTTACATTAATCACATACCGTTTGTTTATATCATACAAAATTTTATTAGGGTACTTAAAACACTCATCAAAGGTCGTAAATTATGTTCAGCATTAATCAAAATATCCAATTTAGAAATTTTACTGGCTTTGGTAAGGTCACGATCTATGACATTTAACTTTATCAAATTGTTGCTGTGTATTATACAAAATACTATCAGGGCGCATAAAATCTTAAATAAATCTTAAATAAATCTTAAATTTATTTAAGCTGTAACTTAAATAAATCTTAAATTTATTTAAGCTTTAACTTAAATAAATCTAAAAATTCGTCTAATAAATACTGCAATTTTCTTTGCCATACCTTTGTAAATAAGATCCTGCAATAGTATTCCACCTATCTTTAACTTTACATCGAGATCCCATAAGTGTGCTTCTATGTCAATGCAACAGGACTGTACGTTTAACCACAAGTATAACTTTTCTTCTTTGTTATGTGATGTCATATAATTAATACTGAGCTGAAAGACGGGGAAAAAATTCACTCGAATTACATTCACTATGCATTCGCTTTTAGCCAAAATACATTTGGCATTAATTTAACTGTTGCATTGAGTAACAAGACTACCATATAAATCAACAAGTCCAAGATTTAGAGTATTATAATTATCAAGAGCATGACAGTACACTCTGAAAATTGTAGTTGGTTTAAAAGATATGATATCTTAACACATCCCAATGTACTTTGTATTATGTAGTGTTGAATATATTATGTTTTGGGGGAATTTTGACGGTTAAGAAACAAGCAAGGCATAAAGCCACTACGTGACAGAAAGTAAGAAAAAAAGGCAAAAAAAAGTTAACCCAGGAAATAATACTTCACCTTTGGCTTAAAAACACTTATGACAAGTAGGCACTCAGAAGCTAAAATGTTAAACAATTTCGCTGTTCTAGAAAAGAAACTACATTCCAAAGAATATCTTTTTGCAACGAGGAGCAATCACTGCATGGGGATAAAGACGATGGGAAAAACAAGTAACACGAGAAATAATAAAACCGAGTTGGTACCAGCGAGGAAAGTTCATAAGAATTTGTCTCACGGTAATGCCTACCGAAGAGACTAACATATACCACAACTCGGAGTGCAAGATCGAGGCGAAAGAAATGAATGATAGCGAAAACCCTTCAACAAATACTATAACCATAATGTTTATGAAGAAGGCACTGAATGATAAGACTCTTTTACAAATACCATAACCAGAAAGTTTATGAACCAAACTGGCGTGCAACTCTTTATCAAATGCCTTGGTAATATCCAAAACTATAGCAGGTCCTTCACCAAACCTCTTAATTACCTCCAGGGTACGTTTCATGACTGCAACTAAAAGGTCACTACAGGCATGATATTCTCTAAATCCGTACTAACATCAACAAAAGCATCTATTTTCTACAACAATTCCACAAGTGCATTGTTGATAAGTCGTTCAAAAGCCTTACTAATAATAGAAGCAAGAAATATAGGTCAATATTTGCCAGGATCATAAGTATCACCTTCATTCTTGAAAACAGGGGCAACAAGAGATCAATTGGCAATGGACGAAAGGTTTGAACAGCACGAAAAATAGCTAAGCAGAACGCTCTTTCAAAAGAACTTGGAAAAAGCACAATGGTAAATCTTCCAGAAATCTCGACTTCCGAGTCTTTGGAAAGAAAACGACTCACAAACACGGGCAGCAAAGCGAGATTTGGCACCAGAAATCACCAAGCATCATTCAGATATCACTCTCCACAACGAGATGACGCTTTAGCACACTTCAAAAACAAAAAGTCTCCCAAATGATCTATGCATAACATAGAATATCACAACAGTAAGAACCAAAGACCAGACGTGGGCGTAAAATACAAAGGAAATAAACAAAAGTCTAAAATTAAGCGATAAGCTGATGGTTGACAATGACTATAAAGAAGCTATCAGATGGCTTGCTGAACCAGAACTTTGTGAGCAGATCTGTCTGCAATTCTGTAACGCAGAGAGAAAAACCCAAAAGACAAAAAGACTAGCAAAAAAATAACTACATGATGTTAACTAAGTAAATATGTTAATTATGACACATAGGTGATTGAAGTACGCAAGCAAGGCAAAATATAGGGATGCTTTCATTGCCAATTTCAAAATCAGGAAAGGCGTCCAGAAAGGAAATATATTCACAGCCATTATCAACGAAAATGATACAAGCGATATCAACTCAGTTGAAGCTGGCATTTTGACAGCAACGTCTGGTTTCTAAATGGACCTTGATGCCACTAACCTAGAATAGTACAACCCTCTATTTAGCACATCTTTATTGAAAAACACAAGAATAATTTTCCTCAGTTTCCTTCTTAGAACTTATCACGGCACACCATAAAATCATTTCCAAAAAAAAAATTACACCTATTTAAATATGAAAAGAAAATTCTTTAAATGGTATGAAAATTGAAGTTCCTGATATCTAATTTACAGCATATTCTCACCTGTCCCAGTTTTAAACTGCATATAAATTTTGTGCGATCATACAAGGTCATAACTGACGAATAGTTTTGCACTGAAGTCTGCTGTTTCTCTTTTTCTTTTGGCCCGTCTGCAAAGTCCTCTTCTGCATCAAACCATGCATTGTCATCTACGTTTAAAATAGTAAAAAAAGGTGTCTGACAACTAATTATATGAGAATTAATACGGAGTACTTAATTAGGCAGAATCTAGAAAAATAAGTGAAGTTCTTGAAAATGGCAAATAAGACAGACAACCTGTGGGATAACCATCGGCAAAGATGACAACATTTCATGAATGAAGACAAGTTTCGCAGTCTGATATGAGTCATGTAAAACACTTTTTAAGTCTAAGTAAAATGCTTTGTAGATTGTTCTTTGCTTCTTTCCTACGTGAATAAGGATTTTTACCGTGCACAGACCTATTCTGACACGAGTAATCATGCGTTATTGGTTGCTTACTCCTCAAAGTTCCTCTTCCCAGGGGTCAAACTGGGGCAAAAAAAACAGTTTTGCAGGTCAGTGTCTGTGTAAATAATGTAACAATAGCAGTAGCACAGTGATGCAGCGTTACAATCTGCCAGCAACTATCATTTTTTAGTGTACAGCCACCGGTCGCAATACTGTTTATAGAAATAGCTACCGGCATCATGGCAGTTGTAAGAGTCAATCATTACCACAAAAACACACACACACACACACACATACATACACACACACTTACACACACAAGCGCGACCTGTATAATGATGTTTGCAATCAATATACGAAGAAAAAGAATACGAAAAAACCTTTTTGTTTAAAGGAGCAGAAAGAAACAAATGAAGATAGGTCAGGCCAGGCGTACTGATGAGGTACTCAAGAGTGGGATAAGAAATATAAGAGGAGTGACCCTGGCATTGTCCCTGCCACTAGATTTAGCTTTCAGCAAAAACACGTGTAACAGGGCCCTGGACTCCAAATTCGGGCTTTACAGTTACAAAAACCACTCGTTTCACAACAATTAATCAAAAGAAAATAATCAAATTGTCTGTCAATACAGACGGGTGCTATGAAACAAAGTGATTCTTTAAGGTTTTTTATTCACCTGAAAGTTTAGAAAAGCGGAAGCAAAACAGGAAAAACAAATAACGGTTAACAGTCCAAGAAAGTCAGTTGGATGTAATTAGTAATCGCATCTTAATTGTGAAAAAATATTACAGTCCTTACCTGATAAAACATCTGAAGTATAATCTGGACTTCGTGGTCTCTTTGGTGAAGTCAGATTTTTTGACTTCTCCGTTAATCTAAATTGAAGACCCTTTAATTCTGTTAATGACAACGTTGATGACAATGCACGGCTTTCCTACAGAAAAAAGGGGGGGAAATTGTTGAGCGAATAAGAAATTTGTTTAGTTGAAAGAAATTTTTTATTTTATGGATTTTTCAACTTTGAGATTTTATAATACGATGCAATTACACAAGTGTATCTATTTCTGCCCTGCGTTTGTGAAGCGCGGAGACTCTTGTAAAATTTATCATTCTTTCAATCAACTTATTTTCTCTCGTATTTTCAATCAATACCTCGCGGTAAACTCCACTTTTGTACGTTCTTTATTCCAAAGGTTATATGCAACACATAGTTTATTAGCGCACCCTGCCTTTCGGCAGCTGAGACTTTTAAAAAAAATATTCTAATCTACTGGCCCCTCTGACACACCAGCTTCACATGAATTTCCTAAATTTTTTCTCTATTTTGGTGAATAGCGACGTCACTCTTTGTTTAGACTTTGGGCTTTTCTTCATAAAAATTTCACCTGCCTCCAAGACTACAATAGTAACCATCTGTCTGTAGGGATACAAAGATTCCTAAAACATGAACTGTCTGGTGATGCGATTTAACACGTTGGTTACTATTACGAGGAATATACAGTCAAAGGTCCCAGGTTGTCCCTAGGTAGATTCCAAATGGTGGGGCTTTTATTAGTTCTCTGCTTTTATTCATTTAGGTTTCATATTGTCTTTTCTCTTCCCCTCATCAACTATAATATAATATAAATAAATTCTTCATACTGAGAATCCGATGTCAGTAACTTCACTGTGGACAGATGACAAGTTATATTAGAGGCAATTAATTTTTAAAAGGGTTTCCTTCACAACAGCTTGTTTTCCACATCTTTACTCGCAGTGGGAAGGTCACACCTAAGAAGCACAAAAGCAATAAAGAATGTATATGCCCTTGCATGGTGTTTAAACATCTCACCAGCACAGCTAGAGGCAATGAAAATGACTAATGATGCTAGCATAGAATAGCATTGATGATGATGTACTTTCACAATGCTGATGATGATTTATACTTAGAAATATAACCCTGTCACTTTCAGATAAAATTTTATTAAGAGTTTTATTATTTTATTACGCGAAGACAACTTTGCATCTCTTAGGCTGCCATTCCGTTTTATCCATAGGCAATTCACAAAAAGGAAATAACAAAATTGCACTGGCCATCAGTTAGGTTTCCTTAAAACCATGTTACCACAGTGGATGAGAAAGAAAATATGTAAGGTTAACTTGTTACTGAAAATAATAATCTGATACATAGTTGTGTGTTACGAAAACAAATAGTGGGGCATACGTTATAGTAAAACGTAAATGAACTAAATGGAGTGAACTGTATTGGAAAGGGTTTGGCTGTAATAATTTTAATGAGATGCACCAAACTAAACTGAACTGAATTGGAATGAAGTTGTGATGAAGTGTGCAGAAGTGCAATGAAATGCGATGAAATGCGAGATGACATGAAAGGAAATGAAACAAAAATGGAAAAGGAAATAAAAAATAAAAGACTAAAATAAAATGGAAATATATATGGATATGGAGATGAAAGTGAAAATTCAACAAAATGAAATAAAAGTAAAGGAAATGAGATGAAATGAAATGAATTTAAATGAAACAAAATCAAATGGAAATAACATAAAATTAAAATAAAATGAACTTAAATGAAATGAAATGAGATGGCATGAAATGACATGGCATAACTGGAAATTCAAAAAAAATAAACTGAATTGAAATTAAATGAAATAAATGAAATACAGTAGAATGGAATCAAATGTAAAGGATTGTTGTGAGACGAGAAAAGACTTTGCTGACAAGCAATGACATTAAATAAAATGAAATTATTGTGATAGAATGAATGAAATAGATTTGTTTGTCATTGAACCAAAAGGATATACGTCACAGGGAAATATTGTCCTGGGCAATGGACGTAGAAAAATACACCAAAACGTATTATGAATTGAGTGAAATTGAATAAAGGCTAACAAAGTGCAGTGGGTGGGAATGCTTAGAGGTGGAAAAAATAATTTTGGAATGCAACTGACTTAAAGGGAGCGGGCTTGAAAGGAATAGATTATAATGAAATGTGGTGAAGAAAAGAAGAAATGAGATGAATAACCGTAAGTACTGTAAGGGTGAAATGGACTGAAATGACGTAGAGCTAAAAGAAGTGCGTCTTTCGCTCTCTAGCACCTCAATACAAAACAAAATGTGGCATCACAATTGAAATAAAAATGTGGCTTACCCTTGAATGCGTACTCATCGTCAAGGTGTTGGCTCTTGAAGCAATTACAGTTTGCTGCCAAGTTCCTAAATAGGAAAATACCTTGGGAAAAACAATAAAAGGAACATTTCAAGGTCAAGTACTAAACTCTGGCTTTAACATTAAATACTGCCAAACAAAAACATAGTGCCGAAATTTTCAACATAAAAATGCAATACAAAACCAACTAAATATACTGGAAGATTCGGTTGTGGGGTGATAGGCTAGACGTACTTGCAAAAAGAACTTCACTGCAAGGCATTTTAGAAAGTAACAACTTTAATGTCAAGTACAATAAACACCAGGGCTAACGTGCTAGCCTATGTCTTTAGCATGAATTCTAATATGAATGGATTTGTAACTAGTAAAATGTGGATCATAGACAAGGCAGGAACTCAGGTCTGGATTTAAGCTATTTGACTCAACAGAAATCTGAAAAAAAATTTAGACCTACGAAAAGCAAGAATACTTTTCTCTAGTCAAGGTAAATAAATGATAAAAGTGACAAAAAACAAAAATGACAAAAAATTAGAAAAAATGAGAAAAGAATATTGGCTTTTAGTAGAGACGCCTGAGTGGGAAAAAAAACATTTAAATTTTAGTTTACTGGTGCAACCAAAAGGGTATATAACCACATCCTACAGATTTGCTTAAAATAAAACCACACCCTGATAAAATGAGGTTCACAGCATATTTAAAAACTAAAACTTGATTGGCTTCAATGCCCATGTTTAAAGCCAAAGGTATTGAGACAGCAGACCGAAGTTCACCCAAGACCTGTTTTAGAATATGTTTTTCATTAATGGTAGTTTTTGGAGTAAATCCGGTGGCATTTTTGAAGGTACTATAAAAGTTGTCCCGCAATAAAATGGTCTGCATTTGCTCAACCCTCATATTTTATTCCCGGCCTCAGTCTTTTAAGCTTTACAGTAAGACGTTGCTCGTGATTAAAACGATTTTCTTGTCCAAACCCTGGCGAAAAAAATATTGAAACCCCTCAAACGTTGCTCTCTTTCATGTATCTTTTTGACATTCGTTTTAATGGAAAGAAAATTATAGAAGTACTGGTCTTGATAGTGTGGACTCAGCTTGGCACCAAAGGTATTGCGAATTCAGCCAGAAAATCACATCTATTCAAAAAAGAAAAACTGACTTCCTTCTTGTTTTGATGTGGGTTAATGTTTATTTCACTTTTAATGAAAGAACACAAAGGTTGGTGAAAAGAAAGACTTTATCTTAGGGTTTTTATGTTACGAGTAAAAGCTGATGCCCATGGAGAAATAATTCAAAATTAATTTCATAACGGGCTTTTCAAAATAGTTTTTTAATGGGTATTCACAAAATATCTTGAAATGCCACTCGCATGGGTGAGTGTCTTTCAGTAAACGGGTCAGAATAGATACAATAAAAACAAATTTTTTATTTATTGCCTTTTTTGTAATTTTTTTTTTAATTTTGAATATTATTCTAAAACAGTTTTAGCTTGAGTATTTTCGATTCACAAAAATATTTGTCTTACAAAATAAACAATTTCAAACTCTATTTTTTGGCAGTTAAATAAATAAGATTTTTAACTATATTTGTTATAAATTTAACTTCAAAGTGCGCAATGAATAGCTTTTCATAACATATATGAACACAATTATTTTCATACGACATTTATTTGACCATTACCAGCAAGAGGACCAATGCGAAGTGCTAGGCACGTTCACCTTGACCTCACTAAGTGAAATGCCAGTTGAAATTCAAATATCAGGAAAATGTTTCTCTTGTAATAACAGGAACTTCAATCAAAAGGAAACCAAATTCACTCTTAACAAAATGTGAGAAGAGCTAAGAAAATTATTACAAAAACACCTAGCACATTCATTCAAAAGTGCAGACGAAAAATACTCAGCCTGTGGTAAATTTTCCTAACAGGATTGTAAACAATAGATCACATTACAAGCAACTTGGTTGATATGCATTACATGTGTCTGTAGGATATAGATCACAAAAACAATTGGAGAAAATGAACTTCAACATTTTAATTTCGGTACGGTGTATTTGTACCAAAATTTGTATTTGTAGGTTGTATTTGTAGAATACTAAACAAAATAAAACCTTCTTAGAGTTTAATTCTTCAAATACTAATATAATTTTCAAACATCACATATTTTCAATGTTCGGCAAAAGAATAATAAGCTGCAGGACAGAGGTCATGGGAGAATCTCTATGAAAAGAATGGATAGCATTGTAAGGTAAAATGCAGAAGGGTATTAAAACGCGCATTACTGTGACTGGGATCTAACCTTGTCATTGATAGAATGGGCAAAGGTGAAAAATGCCTAAAGAAAAAACCGCTGTTTTAAATATTTTGTTTGTAATCTACTTCAGTCCATCTTTGAATCCTCACTACTTTTTCAAATCAATGTTATAAAATAACTTGTAAGTAAAACAATTGACGTCATTCCCAGTGATTGCAACTTCTTTTGGAGGTCAAAATTTTTCTTTTTAACAGAAATCAGTTCTGCAAAAAACGCAGTATGGGGTTTAAAAACACTCAAATCTAAATAGTTACAGGGAATTATGTCAGCGCAAACGAGCTTCGTCTCAGTAAACACTACCTTTATAAGTTCTTCAATTTTTTCCTCAGACAGATTTATAGTGAGGATCTTCAGTTCAGTGATCACTTTAAAACTAAAAAAAAATACCATGTAATGAAATAAATTGCGAACAATGTAGTCTTCCAAAAAGACGGTAATAGAAATCCTATAATAGCAAAATATACAACAGCAAAAAAGAAAATAAATAGAAAATAAAAACGTCATATTTGTTGGGTCTCTCAGTGCTTACAAAATTACATAAAATGCTAAGCGCTCGTTCACGGCCACCGTACGTTATGGTGAGGCTATCACATTCACTCTTCTCCATTTGACTATATCTCTGGCAGAAACCTAAATCAAGGTGTCATCCTTGTGTCTAAACATGGTTTAAAATGCCTTTTCTTACACCAAAATGTCTTTTAACGTCATCCTAAGCCTTGGTTGGTAACCGTCAATATAGTGTCTGATACCACTCAGTTTAATAGAACCCCGATGACCATATGGTTCAGTTAGTTGGCATCCTGATGGTTTGTGCCTAAGTAATGGCTTCTGACATCTACGTCAGTTTTTTATGACAATTTCAATCAAACAAATGGTTCCCTGGAACCATCAGATCATCCATGATCGGAGGGTGCGAAGCCTCTCCGTTCCCAAGACTAACTCCATATCCGGGAAAGTAGACTCGAGATGTAGTCCTACTGACTCTAAACAGACTCGAAAGAAAAAACACCTCCTGTTGGCCAAAGATACTCTCTCCTTAGCTTTTATTTTAGAGCATTTCATTCCAATTTTTCTTTTATGAAACCTTTCTTTCTCTCTGACTCTTACCCTACCCTTGTCCTTTGTAAGGCATGCCACGACTAACGCTACAATTCATTTTCAAAGTCATAGTGTTTATGCTCGCCAGGGTCCTCCAACCGTCACAGTACTAGAAATTCAATTTAAAAAAAGCTTCTCATGTACTTGAGATTATATCTTCTTCAGGCCACTTGTTACCTAATACTTTTATCAATCTCCCTCCTCAGATTCGTGCTCAGTTATTAGACAGTACCAGACTCCATTGGTAAGGATATGGGCAAGCATCAAGCTGCTAAGGTCTTTCTCTTTGGTGACTTTAATGCTAATTATATAACCTGGTTGACTCACGCTGACACAAATACGTTCTGTCATATGATCTTGTGCAGCTTTTATATTTTCCTACATTTCCTGATTCAAAATCAGGAAAATGTTCTCTTGCAGCTTTTTTTTTGACTTCTGTTCCTTAGCACTGTACATTTTGCTCTTTACCTCCATTTGGATCTTGTGATCGTATTGTTCTTGTTGACGCTATATCAACTGTTTCAAATCTTGCTGACCTCATGATAAGGCTTGCAAATTTGGTCTGGCTCATTGACCCATGGTTGTTATTGAAATGTTTTTACCTTGTCGTAGTACAAAGACAAACCTTATCCTACTTCATAGTTTAATGCTTACTTTTATTCTGTCAATGCTCATCACAAACATTTTTATGCTCAGTTTCAACGTGATGCAACTCAAGTGCTAACTCTTCTATGCTTTAAAGGGACAAGATTGATTTCTTTGTATCATTTTTTTTGCCAAAAATGCTGGTATTTCTTTGCAAGAGTTCCCTTCCGAAACTGATCAGATTTCGGACTCAGTCATAATAAACCCAATGTTCATGGGAAGGGTTATTTATGGGCTCGTGGTCCAGTTTTGACTCCGACAGCTGTTATGAATGAGAGTCCTTCTATGTTATTTTCCATGCTACCCAAAATCTTTAATCACTGCCTATCATAGCTCAGCTTTCCGTCTTCCAGGAAGGTTTCTAATATTGTCACTTTTTTCAATAATAAAAGTGAGCCATCTGATCCCCAAAAATACTGACCTTTAAATCATCTTCCTCTCTTTAGTAAGGTTTTAACGACTTGTCGACAATGCACTGCTGGAATTCTTGGACAAACTAGGTCTTCTTGGTGATTTAGGTTTAGAGGATCTCGCTCCACTGGAGCTTATTTTAGGGGTAATAAGTGGCTTTGGAATCATTCAGTCCTTTCCTCATCTCGATATTCTTGACAGAGTTCAGGGGCGTATATTATCTTGCTGCTACTCGTCAATCTTTGCCTCGTCATAAAAATATGGTTTGTCTTAGTCTTTTCTTTTGGTATTGACATGGAATTTGTTCTGATAATTTCCTCACTGGTTCCATTTCACTCTTTTGCATTTCGTGTGACTCTTTTCTCTCAGTACCTTCATTCTCGTGCATCGCCTGCTGCATATTGTCAAAAATCTCTCCAAGAATGTAGTTTCTTTCCTCGGAAAACTAAATTGTTGAACTCTTTGGCTTTTGAGTGCCTTCTTCTTTCATAAGAATTAAAAGTTCTTAAATCTAAGGGAAATTCTTACCTCTTGGTTTACCCTTTCCTCCCTGTCTATCTTCGTACTTACAAAGGCTTTGTTGCTTGAAGCTTTGCATGATTCTTAACCATAACAAAATTTACTACTGTTGTGGTCAAGATGAAGCACTGAAGATTTCTCATTGCCGCCTTCGTCATAGCTCAAATTTAACGAATACATAACAGTAATGTACCAAATGTGGTTTTAACATTTCAATTTTTTGTGTCAATCCAATTTCTATGGTTTATAGAGACTTACAAATTGGGAATTTTACAATGTCTGTGGAAAGACTCCAATAAATCACCGCAAAAAGCCATGTATTTTACGCCAAATGGCTTTATAATTATCCACAATTACATTCGTTATGAAAAGATAAATGCCTTTTTTTATTTGTTAATAGCAAACAGGCATGAATCCTGAAGGCTACCAATGATTAGCTATCTCAGTTTCTATCTGTTAATAAAACGCACAAAAAAGGTTAATTTTCCTAAGCAACCTCTGTCACGTAACAAAACTTTTAAAATATATAACACTTCTGGGTTACAGGAAAAATAGCAGAAAAATTCCATTTGAAAATTCATTATTGAACTTGGGTAACAAACATTTAAAAACAAACAATAAATACAAAAAATTAAAGCATGCTGTTATGGGCAAACACCATTGCTAAAATGCAATGAAGGCTCCATCCACTGACGTCCAGTCAAAAGGCATATCATGTACAGAAATTTATAAATATATACACATCAGCATCTTCAAATACATCTTTCGACACATACATGTACAACAATATCATACATATACATGCATTTAAATTATCCTTGTTGCCAACTTTTGCTTGCTCTGGAAAATTAGCACCCCTTTCTACACAGGTATGCATCACGACTTCATACACATACATGCATCTAAATTATCTTCGTTAGTGAAATTTAATTACTCTGGAAAATTACAAGATCTTTGTACACAAGCATGAATCTCGATATCATACACATACATGCATTTAAATTATCATTGTTGCTAAAATTACTTACTCTGGGAAATTAGCATATCCTTTCTGCAGACTACGAAATAAGTCAAGTTTAATTGTTGTTGGTGGCAACAAATAATCAAGTTGCCCTTTCCCAACATCACCTCGAGCCTCACCTAAAATCGAAAGCCGTATATCTGTATGAAAAACCTTACGTCTGAATGAATGTAGAAAAAAAAGATGAAAAAAAACTTTAGAGCATATAAAATAAAGAGATCACGTGAAACATTAACTTAATAAAGAAGGCGACAAATACTTCTTTCTTATGGTCAAGGCAAGTCCGTTTAAAGTTCATACCTTCAAGCGTTACTGCAATGCTTGTATTTGACAGTGTAATTGTACTTCGATCATAAAACATAAATTCAAGGTCACTTTCCGTGGCTTCCTACAAGTAGAATGAAAAAAAACAAACTTTTAAAACAAATAACGTTAAAGTCTATATCAACCAATACACCAATCAACTTACTAACCTTTTCTGCCATCTGTTATTCAAAAACATAGAGAAACTAATACAACAAACTAACTCAAAAAGTGCAACATAAGTGTAAAAAAATTCCAAAAATTGTTTTCTCATGAAGCCCAATGAAACCTATGAAATTTACAACACTAAATTGTGGTAGAATGTATCATAAAAACAACTGTATCTATCAATGCAGGTGTACAAAGCAAGGATATAAAGAGAGTTGAAAAAGTAAGTCCACAAAGTAAGCACATCACTTTAAATGTTTCAAGTATAGTCTATAAAATATATAGTAACAAAAATCACATTCATTTTGGTCGATACTATTTCGCTAGCACTAGACTGGACCAGGGTGCCAGAAAAAGAAAATTGAACTCAGTTTTGTTTTACTCAATACTGAAAAATAGAGGGTCAAGAAATCCTGCCACTTTTGTGACTGAATGTCTAAAACAACTTAAGTCTATAAACAAATACTTTTTGTTTACCAAGTGGAGGTGACAAAAGTTGAATCTGAATCGCCTCCAGTCCTCCAAAATGGAAGGAAACCAGGCTCTCTCAATTACTTTCTACCATTTTATCCCAAAATTTCCACTGTCTTCACGGCAAAGCAGTATATGTTATGCTATACTCCAGGATTCTGTCATTGATTGAATTTAGATGACACGGGCTTTTTCTCTGTAAGTATGTGTTGTTTTATTTTATCGATCAATCTTAATGATGTACAGCCCAATTGGCATCAGACCGGAACTTAAACTCGTAAACAAATATAATCAAATTTGTGGCAGGCAAGGCATCCTTTGTAGATGAAGGAAGAACTCTCCATGAAGTGAAATTTACTCTGAGTGCAGTAGCACGATAGAATTCGGTAACTATCCTGGTAATTTGATTTTCAAATTTAGTGGAAACCAGCACTACCCGAGGTAGCTTAAGGTATATTGGGCACTTTTCGTGCCCGTTTAACAGGATTTTGTGAACTACATAATTTAGTCAGAGTCATAATTTAGTCTAATACAACGTTGGGGTAACGATTACTCAAAATAATTTATTTAATTTTACTTGTTTCTCCAAACAAAGTTTTAGGAGAGTAAATAAAGTTTTACAACCTCCACAGTGAGATTTTTATTCTTTTGACATGCTTTTTACGGGTGTAATATTAACACCCAAAGCCTTGAATAATTGTCCACCCTCAGTCTCCTACTTTCATTTATTACTGAGATATAAGGTGTTACCCAGTCTCTTGTTCTTTAGATTTTTTTCATTCTACTTTTTCAATTGAATAGTCCTATCTCAATTAAGTGTGCAAGAAACTGCAATAGCCCTTTCCCTGCGATCTTCAAACCTTTCGTTTCCATTTGTTGGTGTCAATCCTTTAGTATTTTTAAGTCACCTTTTAAAAACAGGGTTTTGATATACACTTCGATCGGACCCAAATTAGACTTAGAATTAAACGCTTACACATCATCTGACTACGAAGCAGTCAACTCTACGTATGGCCAATACGCAGTCGGCATTCTGATGTCACTCCAGCTCCATTTGACACTGTTGAGGTCTTGTCGAATCGTCTGGTACCAGTCCATTTTTATTTAACCCCTCCAACTTTTTCGCTGCGAGGTTCACCACACCACCTAGTTGGCAAGTCTCTGAGGCAGCCAACCAACATGGCCCAGCCAGATAAAGTGTTGCTTGCAGATCACACTGGTTACTGGGTTTTGGGTTAAATTCTCTATGTCTTTCGGAGGAATTTTAAGTCAGAGGCGACGCTTCTTTCCTTGGCTTGATTTAATACTTCAAGTTTCGTAGCCATACAGTAAAGTGGGCATGTTAAATTTAGAAAAAGGAGGCTTGGTGTTGTGTGAGTGATTTTGTTCAGGTGTTTGAAAGGTGTAGCGGTTTTGCCTATTTGGTAGTTGATTCCCTGGTCCACTTCGCCTTGTCATTTGATGGAACTTTCGCAATTAGGTTAAGCCTCCGACGACTTCAACTTTGTTTTGGCCAACATGGGCGTCAGATGGCGATTGCTGTTTTCCTCAAAATGCATTTTCTACAGAGAGGGTCTGTGGATACTGTCAAATGCCTTGATGACGCCGATGAAACTGACAGGAGGTGGCACTTGGAATTCCACGCACTTCTTGACGATGAAAAGAAAACTTAAGATCTGCACTTACCATCAGCGCTTTGGTTTAAAGCCTGCCTGCTCCTCACGCTGCTTACTGTCAGTGAAATTTCTCATCAATTTGCTATTTTTGATACCAGGTATAAGATATGTAATACTTTTAAAGTGCATTGTCTAGGAATATCATTCTCCCCTTTTGCTTCAATATTCCAAGTAAAAAACAGATGGCTNGGCCGCAGTTCTCCCAAGGCATCAGTGATGACATTGAAAAGGTCTGGAGACTGGTACTGCGAGAAAGCAACGCAATATCGTCCATCAATTCAAAACCAGTCAGGCTTTTTTCCTTCCGACCACCTAATGCTCTGACCTTCGTTGCTTTCTTCACCGGCCGCAACAATGGCCAAAACAAAAAGAATGAGTAAAAAATGCAGCATGGACGTACCCCTGTACGCGCATGGGGCCAGTTGCAAATCTTTGTCTGTATGCAGCAGGCAGATTTGTCACTGCCTTCACCATTACTACGGGGATCTAGTAGCAAAAATGCATTTTCTACAGAGAGGGTCTGTGGATACTGTCAAATGCCTTGATGACGCCGATGAAACTGACAGGAGGTGGCACTTGGAATTCCACGCACTTCTTGACGATGAAAGGAAAACTTAAGATCTGCACTTACCATCAGCGCTTTGGTTTAAAGCCTGCCTGCTCCTCACGCTGCTTACTGTCAGTGAAATTTCTCATCAATTTGCTATTTTTGATACCAGGTATAAGATATGTAATACTTTTAAAGTGCATTGTCTAGGAATATCAGTCTCACCTTTTGCTTCAATATTCCAAGTAAAAAACCGATGGCTAATGTGACAAGTTATTCTTAGAAAACGTTCCATTTCCATTTCAACTCTTCCTTTTGTTTTGTTTCTTGCTCGCTTTGTAAGTGTCTTTTTGGTGAAGTCTTTTGGGTGAGATGACATGAGGTGAGGTTGCAGTAAGAAAAATAAAAGGCTTGCAAGGTGTGATCACCCCAAAAAGAGAAGACAGCTGCGATGAGAAAAACTATAAGATTTTGATCCTTGTGAATCATAAATGTAACCAACTGTTCATTAGGTTCTGCGTGCTCAATGAGGCCTAATGATAATTTGATATCTTATTACCCGGTATAACCCTGATAAAAAATCTAAGCCCTGGGCATCAGTATCTCAGTAGCTGCATTGTACTATATATAGAAGTAATACTTAAAATTGTAAAAGCAAATTTGAACGGCGAGGCCTGAGGAAAATTGCACAGAATCTTAAATAGTAATGGTACAAGTATGTAGTAGATAAAAACGGCTCTGTAAAATAAGTAGAGGTAAAGTGTGTAAGAAGAAAATATCACTACTTTAAAGAGAGCTTAAGAAATACCCCCTGGTTATGTGAGCTGGTGCATCTCTGATGTGCTTGGAATAGGCAAAAGCTGCATTAAATTCATAGTTTCGTTATCAAAGGCATTGTCAAAGCCATTACAGCAAGCCTAACCATTCTTATTAGACACCAACTTATTTATTTCATTAAAAATAACTGTAACTAGTTGTAACTACTGTCCAGTGCAAACAGAACATTTTCTAATACAATTGGATGAGGAAAGGGGTTATAACATAAAGTTAGAAAAACATTATTGCATTAGTCAACAACAGAGAATGGAAAAAACTTAAGAGTAAGTCAAGAATAGATCAAATTAATATGACCACTTTAAAAGTCTTTGCAATGAGCTTATAAAAGTAAAGTGGTTGCTCTACCTTCAAAACTTGTTCATTTTGCTCTGTGGTTATGTCTGTTAAAACCTTTAAGTCACCGAAGTTAATGGCCAGAATTTTGTTGTTCTTTAGTGTCCTGTTCAAGTAATGGCAACAACAATAAGAGATATTAACATTATGGCACCGAAACAACAAAGGAGAATAACGTTGTCAGTCTCGGGTATCATTTAAAGTTTCTACATATATTATAAAAATGCTATATAAATGGTATATTATCTGAAAATGTGATCTGAAAATTTTTTTGACAGTACAAAACGTTTTTAACATTAGTATTGAAAAACACTAACTGTGATAACCACACCAATTTCAAGTCAATCGAAAGCCAAAACCCAATATGAAAAGATCCACACAAAAACTTTACATATTACTGAATAACATTTTTTATTAAAAGAGTGTATTAAAAAGGTTATGGTTGGAGAATAACGGGAGTGTCGAAGCAGGAGACATAGTGGTAGGACGAAGAAGTGAATGTGTCAATGAAGGAGAAGAGGAGGTTATGGAAACCCTGGAAAGATGGTGGTAGCAAAGAGGAATACCTGGCTACTAAACGACTTGCATGACGTGCAGTATATCACGCCAAAAAGAAAGCCGAAAAGATACTGTTTGGTCATGTGGAAATAACGAAAATGCCATTTACCAGGTGGCAAAGTAGATGCGCCATGAAAATCAGGGTGTGCTAGGTGAGACGTGTGTGTTTGATGAAGATGGAAACATGGCTTTTACTAGGGATTCCAAGAGAATAGCTTGGCAGCAACATTATGAACGTCTGCTCAACATTGAATTTCCTTGGTTAGAAATACTTTGGCATGTTGAGCCTGTCGCTGGCCATGCATGCTTCTTCACACTAAAGAAGATAAAAGCTCATAAAGCTGCAGGTCCCTCTGGGATTGTTGCAGAGATGTTGAAGGTATCAACTGACATGTTGTCAAGCCATTGCCGATCTGGCCAATGTAATAGTGACAGAGGAAAAAAGTCCTGACGATAGGAATGAAAGATAGGAATGAAAGCATTACAGTCAATCTCTAAAAAGGTAAAGGCGATGCTTTAGACCGTGGGAATTACCGTGGGCTAAAGCGTACTGAGCAAGTGTCGAAGCTTGTTGTGAGAATTGTCGAAGAAATCCTCAGAGACTGTGTCAATATTAATGGCATGCAATATGGTTTCTGTCCAGGGAGAAGCACAACTGATGCCATATTTATCCTGAGACAGCTCAAGGAGAAGTATTTGGCCAAGAACAAACACCTCTATCTGGCATTTGAAGATTTTGAAAAGTCCTTTGATAGAGTCCTTAGACGTGTTCTTTGGTGGGCTTTGTGTGTGGTTGGTGCTCCTGAATGGATAGTTCAACTTATTCAGGTCATGTTTGGTGGTGCGAGGAGCTAAGTGAGAGTTGAGAACTCACTCAGCACGAAGTCTGAGATAAGGGCTGGTGTGCATCAGTGATCGGTGTTAAGCTCACTTCTTTTTATCATTGTTCTGAAGGCCTTGTCAAGGGAGTTTCGTGTCGAATGTCCATGGAAATTGCTCTATGCCGCCGACCTACTCATAATTGCTGAATCTCTGAACGAACTGAAGGAGAACTTACATGTTTGGAAGAAAAGACTTAAGGTTAAAAGCTTGGAGGTTTACATGTTGAACGAAGGTCGTGATCTCTGCAAAGGATTTGAACACGCTGCGAGAATCGGGAAGGCACCCATGAGGGGTTTGTCGCAAAGGCGTTTGCCAGAAGTCTATTCTCTGCAGTGGTTGTAATTTGTGGATCCACAAGAGGTGTTTTGAAATTAACGGCAGACTGATGGAGACCACTTCTTTCAAATGTAAAAGATGTGCTTGTGGTGCGCGACCAATTGACATCAGACCATGTAAAGAGGTAGAAATGGCTGGTGATATGGTGGAGGTGGTTGAGAGGTTTGTTTATCTTGGTGATGGTATCTATACTAGTGAAGGTTGTGAGCTGGCCACAGCCATTCGAGTGCGATGTGCCCTGGGGAAAATTTAGAGAACTTTGAGAACACTGTTGAAAAGTAAAGCCATTTTTCATCAGTACGTGGTAAGCTCTTTAGTACTTTAGTTCGGTGCACAATGGTCTATGGCTCAGAATGCAGCATGGCTTAACCTGAAGATGAAATCTTAACAAAAACCTCAAATACAAATAATCATCTCAAGGTTTACTTTCTCCCTAAAAATGTGTGTTTCGCTGAAAACCAAGAAAATGGCTAGCACCTGTCTATATCAAAGAATACTTTGAAGAATACCATTCTGTCAATAAACAAATACAAAGGCAGCAAAATAGTCAACTTATTAAGTGTAAAAAATCTGTGCTTGCTGTTTCTTTCATTTTATCTTATCAGTTTCGTTTCCTTGTCACCTGTTAGATTTCTTTCGACATAGGTTGTACCGGCCAGTCCCAACTCATTTACAGTATTAAAAAGGAGATCTTGCAGAGTCGGTAACTATAGAATTCACCAAACAATACGATAACCGACTTTGCCTATCTACGCCATCTCAACGTAAAGGCTAATGGGGAGAAAATCTATGGAAGTAGCGAACATGTTTATGTTACAAGGGAGATTGTTTCATACCGTATCTATACGCCCAGCGTATATATATCCAACATCTAAAAGTTGTACACAAATGACCCAAAACGCTTGGAATACGATAAATGAATAAATTGATGAAAGAATGAGAGCGCGAATAAATAAAAAAATAAATAAAAAATAAACGAATAATTAAATAATTAGAGAGTGCATTAAAAATTCTCCAATAAAGATGAAAAAAAAGTCACAATCGTCTTACCCTTCAATAATTTCATTATAAGGAACAATTAGGTGCGGTGATTGAATTTCCGCATTGACAAATGTCGACTAAAAAGAAAATGATAACTATTAATGTCACATACACCCGCAAGCACACCAACATACTCATACTTTTATTTACTATTTATTTACACCAAATAACAGGGTGTACTTGCCTAACAAGAACCATGTAAAAACTATGTTAAAAAAACAAGAATATTTTTGTTGAAGCTGAATGGCAAGTCAAAACTTAAAGAGAGACATTCTTTTCCATCAACATAAAACATGCCTAATGTGTATCTAGTGTGTATAGAATTCTTGTCTATTGTAGTCAAACTCGCTTTGCTAACTATGCATTATTCAGTTGGCAGTAAAAAGGTACCATTCTTCTTCTCGCGCACGGGTAATTATATGTATAAATGTATGTAGGTAGGTATGGATGTATTTATGTATGTATGTATGTTTGTCTGTGTTTGTCTGAATACACAGAAGGGCAGACAGAAAGAAAGATGTATTCAGAGGTTCTTTGGTAAGCAACGAAAGGTGAATGTTACATTGGATACAAGAAAAAGAAGTATTTTTTTCATCAATCTTTTTACAAATCTTACTTATAAAAAATTAATTACACAAGGCCTTTTACAGTAACAAACACAAAAGTGCTAAATATATAAATAACGTATCGCGTTACACTTGTTTCCCTCTTCACATACGAATTATAAGAATTATAGTGCTTTGTTTACAAACAATACGCCGATCACAGAAAATGAAGAACCAGTTGGATAGTAGCAATTTTTTATTTCATACCCTATTATGCAAAACTGCATACTCAACACCAGCCCTTGTTGCCTGTGTCAACTCTGTCAATCGTGCACTTGCAGCTTCTTCCAATCTAAAGAAGAAATTGAGTTTACTTTATCAAAACACTATCACCAGTGTGGTTACCATGTAGTTAACAAAAAAGAAATCTACTGCGACGACGACTATTGAAAGTGAAGTCATTGCGGAAGTATTAACAAAGAAGTACGATAACCCACTTAAAATGAACAAACATTTTAAGTTTGTAGATTTTATTATATGAAATATACCAAGGTGACAATGTCGAAAATTTTCAGTCAATATGGTTTTCATATCCAGTAATACAATAAGAATTTCTAGCAATGATGGTGATTCAACCTCATCCATGATATAATAGAAGTGGAACGAAGCTAAAGAGAGCGAAGTTGGGCTACGCTCCATTGTGAAAACATTTCAGTCTACTAACCCTCTTACGAAAAATATAGGTTGCAAAATATATTTTATATGAAAATCAAATATACTACATAGTGTCTTTCTTAGGACCTTCTTGTATCACGTATCTCATCCTATCTGAAAATAGAGTCCATAATTCATCTGGTTATATCAGTTACTTGGGTTTTGTCTATATAAAATGAAGTCAGGAGAAATAGTGCCGCCTTCCTTTTAAAAAATCATTTTGCTTTACGCCCCCATGCCCACGGCGAGCCACCTTTCTTACTGTAATAGAAAAAACGGGGTCCGGAAAGGATTTGTCCATGATCTTGATTTTTATAGGACATTAGTCGCAAAAATTCCCCGGCTAATTCCAACCTTCGATTTCTGCACCAAGAGCCTTCAGCCATTTTTAACATAATTCAAATCTTGATTACGAAAAATAAATCCAAAATAGCTGGCTAACAGCCTCTGCAAGAGAATCGTTTCCATCAAGCATAGCTGTATACGCCCAAACAATAATACAAAATGTAAATAAACATTCAAATGGTTATCAATTACTACTTTTTTTTAAATCACGTTATGTGTCATAAATATATTGCCTTCCCGGAAGCACATAAAGTATATATACTAAATTAAAACAAGAAAGCAATCCAATTACTAATCTTAACAATACGTTCTGAATTTTTTGTTAAAGTTGTAGTATACCAATAGGAGAAAAGAGTATAAGAAGTGAATGGGTGTAAAGGAGATTGCCAGTTTAATGCTGAAAGAGCTCACTCCAATTTTCAAGCACTCGGTCAGAAAAATGATATTACTTTAACAATTTAACTTACTCAATCATAGCCTCTGTCTCCTGGATTTCGAAGAAGGCTTGAACTGACTTCACTGTTTGCTGGCAAAAAGAAAGAAATGGGGTAACTCTTGAAAAAAAGAAAACCCCTTACTTGACAAATTGCCATTTTTAGGAATGCCTCAATGCAAACCTTATCAATCTCATATAAGTATAAGGTACATGAAAAATAATTATCTTAATCATCTACATCAACCCTTTCTTTCACGTGTTTCTCACATATAATGTAAAAGTACGAGTACCCAATTTTTGTGGGCGGAAACCTGGTGCATTTTATGTAAAATCAGCTCTTTACTTCGAACAGATATGCGGTGGCATTACAACTTATGTATGCTTTAAGCAATTTAGGAAGGCTGCCTCAGATTTTACACAAAACTGCTTGACTGTAAACAATCTAATAAGGAATGTGAGTTTAATTTCGGTGCACCTAAATTAATTTTATAATACGATTTTTGAGAATAAAAGTTGGTTTTATTTCGGATAGCGATGACGCATATCATTGTTATGATGGTAACAATAGTGGTCATAGTAGTTGCGAACACAACAGCAGTGGCCGTGGTTAAGAATGACCGTAACTGCTGTGGTGAAGGTGATAAAGGTACGTCTGGTGCCGATACTAGCTATAATGACAGTTATTAGGTTTACAATAATGGTGATAGAAGACTATACCACGGCCTTGTGGGGTACAGCTTGGCCAAGGGAGCTTTGATTCTGTGCACACGTTCCCAAAATATGATCAGAGGCAAGGCATGCCCTGGAAAAATGGCCCACAATTGACTCCAAACAGCAGTTGCAACGCTTAGACTGGAAATTTATGGTATCAAAAGATTAAGTCACTACGTTTGCACAGTAAAAGAAGTAAGTGAACTGTTGATAATTCTTAGAATATACTAGCAAAAATGGTAAAAGTAATGTTAGTATTAATTACATTAATATTGGTATTTAGAGTCATAGTAGTAGTAGTAGTAGTAGTAGTAGTAGTAGTAGTAGTAGTAGTAGTAGTAGTAGTAGTAGTAGTAGTAGTAGTATGAGTAGCAATAGCAGTAGCAGTAGTGGTAGTAGTAGTAATGGTGGTGGTAGTAGTAATAGTAGTAGTGTAAGTAGCAATAGCAGTAGTAGTAGCAGTTGCCGTTGTAATAGCAGTGGTAGTGGTTGTTGTAATAGTAGTAGACGGGAGAAGAAAGTGGAGAAGCGTAAGAGGAAATGGAAGGAGAGGAAAGAGGTGGTAGAGGAGGAAGACGAAGAAGACGAGGAAGACGAGGAAGACGAGGAAGACGAGGAAGACGAGGAAGATGAGGATGGCATGAAGAGGATGAGGATGTGGAGGTAGAAAAGGAGGAAAAAGAAGAAAAGGAGGAGGTGAAAGAGAAATGTAAAAGGACTTTGCGGAGCAGCAACAATAGCATTAGCAGGACGAAACAATCGGAAATTATTTTCATTGGATACCAATATGAAATTTAGAAAATGAACTATGGTACAAATACCATTAATTACATAAAATGAATACCTTAGCGGTAAAAACTAAGGTCGGTAAAAGCTTTAGTCGACGTCCAGATCCAATCAGTATGAANGTGTAAGAGCGGGGGGAGGGGTTGTAGTAATAGTAGTAGACGGGGGAAGAAAGTGGAGAAGCGTAAGAGGAAATGGAAGGAGAGGAAAGAGGTGGTAGAGGAGGAAGACGAAGAAGACGAGGAAGACGAGGAAGACGAGGAAGACGAGGAAGATGAGGATGGCATGAAGAGGATGAGGATGTGGAGGTAGAAAAGGAGGAAAAAGAAGAAAAGGGGGAGGTGAAAGAGAAATGTAAAAGGACTTTGCGGAGCAGCAACAATAGCATTAGCAGGACGAAACAATCGGAAATTACTTTCATTGGATACCAATATGAAATTTAGAAAATGAACTATGGTACAAATACCATTAATTACATAAAATGAATACCTTAGCGGTAAAAACTAAGGTCGGTAAAAGCTTTAGTCGACGTCCAGATCCAATCAGTATGAAATTTGGCCGTTTACGAAAGAATGAGTGGATTTATTTGCAAATCAAAAGCCTTCATCGACTCGCACGATCAAGGGTTAAAGGGTAGAAATGTTATCAGTATCATTTATGCTAGTATTGACATAAGCTGTGTGGAATCCACGTTTGCTTAAACGAAACTAAGCTAGATCACAACTCGTGGATTTTTTAATCTCTTCTTGGTATTTCAAAAGTCTCTTAAAATACAAGGGTATTCTCAATATTTTTAAAAAATCAGGAATATCAACAATGTTCTTGTTGTCTGCAGTTTGTTGGAATCACCAGCTTAGTCGAAATTGTTCAACTAAGCGGTATTCAAGTAATAAATGACTGAATTCTCAAGAGCTCTAGCAAACTTCATTTTACTTACAAAGGTGTATTTTAACCTGTGAAGCACAAGCAACTGCTCCTTAAAGTGTTGGACATGTTACATAAGCTGTTGCCTCTCCAGAAATAGATGTGGTCACAAATGAATTTAAAAAATTATATCGGTCACAAAAATGCTATCCTCTTGTTCCAGAACACATCTAAAACGGAATAGGGAATCGTGCACTGGTCTATGGAGCAAAATCGAGTCAAGATTGCCCTAGTGGGTATCTTCTTTAATAACCGTTGACAGAAAATGAATATCAGGGAGGAAAACTGGCACTACAAGAAAGACTGACCCAACATTTTAGAGGACCAGCTATTGAAAAAGTCAAAGATCCCTTTGTGGGTAAACTTGCTTCTGGCAGAGTGATTGCTAGGCGTATGGTATAAAAACTCGATTGTAAAAGATGACAACTCCGTTATTTCAATGGTATTTAGTGCCCATCTGGGATTAACTGTAGAGTTGAGATGAAAACTGCGGAAATCCATGAAATGGTTTAAACGCAAGGATACCCAGGTAAAGTGGAACCATCTAATATTTCCCCCAAAAAATATTGAAAAGCTTCAAAAACCACTTTCAACAGCCATTCTTGACCACGATATTACAACAGAACGTTTACGAAACTTTAATCAAATCACTTTTGTTTGTATTATTCAAGGAAAAAGAGACAATTCATTTTCAAAAACCTTAAGGCGTCCAAAGATGAGGGGGGAAAACCTTTAGTTGCAGCACATTTACATTAACTTCAAGCGGAAATTTTTTTTATCAGAACAAGTTATAAATGGATGGAAAACAATTAGATGTCCACCAACAATCCTCTTCCAGAAACCTGTTCACACAATTCGGGCACCTTTACACAAATAGTTTTATGGGATTTTCCAAACGCATAATTTTCCCGTATCAACAGAAAAATGTTTAAAATGTTTTGTGAAAAACTGTAAAAATGTTTTTAAAAGAACCAGCGGCTTTAATAACAGATATAATGGTTGGTTCGATAAATTGAAAAAAGGATGTAAAAGTGAAAGTATCGAGTGCAAAAAACTTGTAATAAAACTGTTGAATATTATTTTCTTAGTTCGTTTATCAAATGGCAAGTTTGTGAAATGGTTCGAAGATGACACATTAAATTTATATAATTTGTAAATTGAAGATTTGTGCTTTCAGTCATTTGTATTAACAACAAATAAAAACACAGGTGCTTACCATGTTATATTTTACTTGTAAAGGTCTCAACTTCAGGAAAACATAATAATCTGATTGGACTTCTATTGGATTTGTTGAAAAGGTAAAATGAAGTAGGCGGTACCTTGAGTCACCATCTATAGTAGTAGACGGAGGAGTTTGAAAATTACACCGGGACAAAATAACAATATGAAAAAAACCCACAACTGTCATGTTACAGGTCTCAATATAACTCCGATAAAAAAAATAATTGCAGTCTTTCTACGGCAGTTTTCAAACACAGCCGGGAATCTATCTGGTATCATTCTGCTACCTTATCGTTTAAAATTACTGGACCTTCGAATACTCTCAAAACACAATTGAAATCTCGCAAGTAAAAACAAATAACAATTTACTTAAAACGAGTATTGGGCACCATTACAAAACAACTTTAAGTGTCCAAACCGAAACGGTTTGGACATTAGTAAGAAACAACGATAAGGAGTACGGTTTCCAGTCCAGAAAATAAAAATAAGATCAACGCTATGATTAGCCCCCCTGATAATGACGGAGTCACCTTACAGGAGACACGTTAACTACGAATAAAAAGCATTTGCATTACTGTAATAGTTTTTAAACAAGAAAAAACAAAACAAATAAAGTAAAGAAATAATTTTTGCAAGAAATAATTAACGAATGAAAAACCAAAAGTATGAATGGACTGGAGGAAGAAAAGAAGAAATAACAGGAACGAACAACCTGATGAAGAAAATAAAAAGTATACCAGATTAAAGGACCAGGTCAGATCTCCGAAAAGCAATTGACTTTGTTTATCTCTTGTGCCAACGTCTTAAAATGTCAAAAATTATTTCCTCGCAAAATTCCTCTAGATATCAACATTTCTAAAGCTGGCCTTGTTCAAAGTGGAAAGAAGATTCTTTACGAAACACATCTAAATAGTTTTTTAAACTATTCCTCTTTCACCTTACAGCACAGGTTCTGTCAATCAACTCAAAATGTATTAAAATCTTTTCATTCTGGATGGTGTTGTTTTATTTCAACCGCTTATTTAAATTTCCAAAATGAATTTCTGCTTATCCACTTACATCTGTTCTCCTAGAGCTGTGCAATTTTATTTAGCTTTGTTAAAAAAAGTAACAAATAACACTGTGTTCCTTTTACCTTCTTCATTTTCCTCTGTCTTGACAACACAGGGTCTGTCCAAAGGGTTTACAGAGTGATCTTTGGTTACATCTGTACATCCAATTACACTAAAGTTTGTCACGGATGTCTCTAAACTAATAGCAAAAAAAATAAAACAATTAACTGTGTAAATTACTAAAAAGACAATGTCTAAGAACACATGAAAAAATAAGGATATTTTTCGGTTGATTTTTCTAAAAAAATGTTCTTCTTCTCTGCTTTCGAATTAAAAGCACTTTCCTTAAAATCCTTGCAGTTCCCAATAGCACTGTTTTCTGTGTTATTTATAATCTGCCAGAGATCATTGACGTTAATTTTTCTAGTTGTTTCCTACAATCTTTAGATACAGCTCCCAGAGCTCCAATTACAAGAAATATAACTTTAGCCTTTCTAAGATTCCACAGCTTTGTTACATCTTCCTGAAGATTATGGCATTTCTNCAATTAACTGTGTAAATTACTAAAAAGACAATGTCTAAGAACACATGAAAAAATAAGGATATTTTTCGGTTGATTTTTCTAAAAAAATGTTCTTCTTCTCTGCTTTCGAATTAAAAGCACTTTCCTTAAAATCCTTGCAGTTCCCAATAGCACTGTTTTCTGTGTTATTTATAATCTGCCAGAGATCATTGACGTTAATTTTTCTAGTTGTTTCCTACAATCTTTAGATACAGCTCCCAGAGCTCCAATTACAAGAAATATAACTTTAGCCTTTCTAAGATTCCACAGTTTTGTTACATCTTCCTGAAGATTATGGCATTTCTCTATTTTGTCGGTTTCTTTCTCCTTCACTCTTAAGTCACCTGGGACAGCTATATCAACTATTGCAGCTTCTCTCTTCATTTTGTCGACAAACACAATGCCTGGTTTCCTTTCAACTACATGTTGGTCACATCAGATCATGAAGTCCTAAAGTATCTTGAAATTGTTGTTTTTTATGACTCCTGGTTTTTGGTAATACCAAGAATTTTCTCTGTGTAAATCAGCTTGTCCGCACAATAACCAGTGAATACATCTTGCAACACTATCATGTGGTCGTTCATATTCTCTTTGTGCTAACTTGCTACATTCACTAACAACATGCATGACACTTCCTCCCCTCTGATTACACATCCTACACATGGGTGATCCAGCTGCCTATTAGACGTGAAATTTTACATCATTTGTAATTAGAGATTGCTCCTAAGCGCTACAAATTAGCGCTACCGTGGGAATTTAGCCAAAGCTACAAGTCACACCAACATACATCGTTGTTATTCCTTATGTACTTACCGTGGAGCCTTTTCTAATGCCAACGCTGCACCGGTTCATTCTTTGAATCCCTTTTCAGTAAAGCAAGTTCTAACGACTCTTTAACTTGCAAATGCCAATGAGCCTTGCCCATTTGGACCATTTCCTCCGTACTCTCTTTTAAATATCACGCAGTACTGTTTTCTTCAGCCTTAATAGTGTTTGTAATTCCTATCAAACCTCTTCCACCATCTTTCCATTTAATGTTGAGTCTGTCTAAATCGCTGTTCGGTTTCATATCTTTGTTCATCGTCAAGAATTTCATGGTTCTCCTATGGAGTTGAATCAACTCGTACTTTCTCCAGTTGATCAACCCAGTTCCATATTTCATAAGAGATACTGCCTAAATGTTGATTGCCTTGATTTCATTCTGGCCATTTAGTTTCGATTTTTGAACTAATCTGGTAAGTCTAAATTATTCCTTTTTAAACATGTCCTTTATCTTAGTTTCTTTGACCTTGTCAACCTCGATATTCCTGGGCACTTATACCCTTCCTCGGTCACCTCCTTAATAACTTCGCCATCACACAATCTAACGCCTTCAGTCTTACTCAACTTTCCTCTCTTCAAAATCAACACACAGCACTTTTGAATTCCCAAGTCCACCTTTATATCCTTGCTGAAAGCATGTACTGTAGAGACAAGGCTATTAACTTCCTTTTCATTTTTTGCTAATTTTAGGTTGCCCATAAAAAAAAGTTATTTATCTCCGAATTTCCTGATGTATACCCAGCTGACATCATTCTAAGGACTCATTACAAAGGTATCATGCACATGGCAAATAATAGAGGCGATCGACTGTCTCCCGGGAATATTCCATTTCTGATATAAACTTCTCCAAGTGACTCTTGGCAAGCAGTCAGCTCAGTCTTCCAATTCTTCATCGTTTCCTCGATAAATTGTACTGTATTGTCTGAGATGTTGCGACGTTTCATGCCCTACAGAATCCAGGAGTGCGGGACCATGTCATAGGCCTTCTTGCAATCGACCCATGCCATGGCCAGATTCTTATGTTTTCTCTTGCTGTCTGCTAAGATGGTTTTATCGATGAGGAGTTGGTCATTCGTACCCCTAGAGTTACGTCTACATCTCTTCTGCTCATCCGGTGGAACAATATTTTCATAAAGATACTTGTAAATTACATCGGATATGATGCTAGTTAGCTTTCACATGAGTGGTAAACATGAAACGGGTCTAAAGTTCCCAACTTCGTTTCCTTTTGTTTTGTCTTTTTGGCACAAAACAGTCCTTCCTTTCGTCAACTACAAAGGTACCTCTGTCTCATTATTTATCATTTCATTCATATGCAACCCAATGCGACAGTGAAGAGAGATAAGCCTTTTCAACCAATATCTCTGAAATAGGTCAGGCCCAGGTGCTTTCAAATTTGGGAGGTTTTTACACTGCTCCTTTACTAAATTCTCAGTGATTATGAAGTTCCTGTAGATATTCTCCTTTTTCTTCCCTTAATTCTTCCCTTAATAAAGTCACTCTGCGTCACACTTGTGGTTTTCCCTTCATGACCAAATCTTAGATCAAAACTGCTTGCTTTCTTTGGCATTTAGCACAGCATCATTCGTTCTTTCTTCGCCATTCGTTCTTTTTTCTAATCCTGGTTAAACAACCTGTTGACTTTATATTGCTCAGCTCTTTGTTCATAACGTCTAAGCAATTTTTGCATTGAGTCGCTGCTTTAATTCCTCAATCACGACGCTTAGCCCGTTGCGATTTATTCTTTACTTCCTTTCTAGCTCAGCATATCTCTTTTTCCCTAGGTTTTCATCATTTCTCTTTCTTTCAAGAATATTAATATATCTACGCAGCTCATTTATAGACTCATTAATTCTTCTCTTCCACCAAGGTCCTTCCTGTTCTTCTACGATTTGTACCAGCTGCCCTAAGTCCTAGTTTTCTCCCTATAAAGATTCTCACTGCTTTTATAAAGTTATTTGTACCTGTTACCGAATTAGTCTCAATGTCACTAATAATTGCATTGTCTTCTCTCGTTAATTCAGGCATCCTTTTCCTATCTACATTTTCAAACCTTGCGAGGTATGAATCACTCTCCCCATTTGCTAAACTTTCGTGAATTTCCCGAATCATTTCCCTTTCCCCCTGGGTTCTATCGCTTGCTTCATCAATGACAAAGTTTTTAATTTCTTCTGCTAGAAACACTACATCGTCTTCATTTGGATTGCCCCTCCTTAGGTTCAGTTTCCTCAACCCCTTCATCTTTTTCATCACAATCGTAAACTTTTCATTTTATCATTTCAATCAGAACAGCTGACAACCACTCGCTTTTGCGTATTGCTCTTACCTTATCACACAGATTTTGTTCACTGATGTCAAATAACCCTCAATCTTAACAGATTCGATGCATTTATTGTCGATAATCTTTCTTGGCTTTACCCTTTGCGTCAACTGGCTCGCTCATGAAATAACACTCGAACACAAGCACATTCAGCTCATTCGTTCACTTTCTCTTTGCAGTCGCAGGATGACGACCGTGTCCGCGCTGCTGCGTCAAGGGGCATTTGCCGGATGTGACAGCTTAAATTAAAGTTCCGGCACCATTCATGCCGCTATTTTCATTCTCTTGGTTTACCATTTCACATTCATAAAGAAGGTAGTGGTGATAAGGTGTCACAACCACCAGTATTTTTATCGAGGCACCATCTCTAGGAAAGCTTCAAACCAAAGCTGACGATCCAACTCTGATAATAAGACATGATTAAACCCCGCAAGACGTCAACCTGGAATTTACAACTACTGTTGTTTTGTTCTTCAGAGTTTTCTTTCTCCTGGGATGGCTGCCGACCAAGGCTGATGACTCCATCTTGGCCCATTCTTGCCAGAAAGAGGAAAGGGACAGACGTAACTCCGCCGGGCGTCAATCCGGTATTTCAAGGTCTCAGAGTAGGCCAACAGGTGCTACAACTTAGGTAGTTGTGGCAAAGGGTAACCTCATTCGCCCACGACTAAACTCCACAACCGGATGAAGTTTATCACTATACCCAGGACTATTATCATTATTATTATTATTATTATTATCATCATCATTATCATTAGTAATAGTAGTGGTAGTAGTAGTAGTAGTAGTAGTAGTAGTAGTAGTAGTAGTAGTAGTAGTAGTAGTAGTAGTAGTAGTAGTAGTAGTAGTAGTAGTAGTAGTAGTAGTAGTAGTAGTAGTAGTAGTAGTAGTAGTAGTAGTAGTAGTAGTAGTAGTAGTAGTAGTAGTAGTAGAAGTAGTAGTAGTAGTAGAAGTAGTAGTAGTAGTAGTAGTAGTAGTAGAAGTAGTAGTAGTAGTAGTAGTAGTAGTAGTAGTAGTAGTAGTAGTAGTAGTAGTAGTAGTAGTAGTAGTAGTAGTAGTAGTAGTAGTAGTAGTAGTAGTAGTAGTAGTAGTAGTAGTAGTAGTAGTAGTAGTAGTAGTAGTAGTAGTAGTAGTAGCAGCAGCAGAAAATGTTAGGGGGGAAAGTTTCAGTTACAAACACCAACTGTTCCAAAGACTATTCTTAAGCGGACACAGCACATCTCACGTGCTAATAATAAGAGATGGACTTAAAACATTATTATTAGAGCCAATGTAAGGTTAGTAAACACGTTGGTAGTTCAAATAACCAAAATTGGAACTTTCAATCCTTTCAAATCAAAACTACGTTTATTAGCTTCAGCTATCTTTTGTAATGGAATAGGCTAATCAGGTAAATATTCTCGGAAAACGGCAAAAATAAAAACATTTAACAACTTGTAACATGACGTATTATTGTTAATCCCTTACCTGAAGCCATTAGATCCAGGTCTTATTTTGAATGCCAATAGAAGCTCTGATAACGTGAGAGTGAGAATTTGTCTACAAAAACAAAATAGTATTGTAAGTGTTGTCACGGTGTGATATCAAACTTAACAAGACACCTGTATTCCATACTTCATATAATTTTCCTAAGACAAGTTTACACGTTAGTGCAATTTTTTGTCTCCCAACACTCACTCTTTTAGCTTGTTATTTTCCGTTCTTTCTCACCCTTCATCTTTCAGGTAAATATTTAAAACTTAACCCAGATTGTAAACATTAGGTCCCAAACGCTTTCAACAAGGTTCGTACAAGCTCATAAACCCAAAAAGTTCGAAATTCGTTGTCCTAGATAATACCTCTCTTTCTAGTCTTTCCTGAACATCGATAAAGACGATTCATACGATTTGATAATAATAACAATGAACGTATTTTACTAACATTCCACTTACCAGTGCAATGTTAAACGGTGAGACAAAGTATTCTAATTTTATGAACGAACGTTCAGCTCATGTTGTAGCTCAGACGATACACAAGCATCCTGAAATTTCGACACTCCAAGCCATTTCAGGTGTTGGTTTGGAGACTGATCGCACCTTCGCCGTCCTGTCATTTACAAAGTCCTACCTTGCAGGTTTGGAAATGCTATTTTACAACTATATACCAAAACCCTTGATAAGTGACCTTTTGTATAAAATCCGGGCCTCTGATTGTTACTGAAAGCTCCTGATGTCGTTACTTTTACCTTTTAATCGCAAAAGCTTTAGGAAAGAAACGTATGGTGTGGAAACAAAAAGAAAAACAAGAATGCGAATGCATAAACATAAAGAAGATTTTGTGATCTCATATGATAATATTTTGATTTAAAGCTTCCAAATAAATGAAAACTTTATATGAATTGGTTGGATCTGTTAAAACAGAGGCACTAATCAGTTTCATTGGGAAGTATGCGAAAACCCCAAACAAAAACAAAAAACACAAAACTAAGAACAAGAACAAGGAAGAAGAAACGTATTTTTACTTGCTCTAACTCAAAAATCTGATAACAGAGTACGGATAAAAGACTGTACTTAATTTGACATTCAAACATTTTCCACAAAAATACAAAGATAACACTTAAAGTTCATTGACTCTGATGGAAAAAACTTAATGCCATGAGGTTCCAACGGGGCAATGCTATTTCTATAGTTTTGATATTAACAAAATTCCAGTAGTAGAATGTAACTCTCGTGGCTTCTGATGGTAGTATCCTATTCCTTTGACCTCTGCTGGTAACACTAGGTTTTCATAGGCCCCAATAGTCACATCTAATATCTATAACCTCTCGTGGTAACAAACAACCCCCTCCGACTACAATACCCAATTTCTCTTTACGAAGACGTTAATGCCTGCTTTTCAAGACCCTTTTACGTTTCTTGCACTCCATATCCAAATATATACCAAAGAAAAAACGTTCTTAAAAGTTACCTGCCGGAATTACTTCGTAAATCAATCTGACAGCTTTTTAATGTAAATTCGACTTTATATTTGACGTACTAAAAACACAACAAAAGTTACTATGTAAAAACAATGTGAACGATTTATTCTTCAACTCGTAATTTCTGTCATCAATAGTATATCGCTCAATAAAAATAAAAAATTCTTGACTGCAGTTCTAATTTAATGTTTAATCCATGGCAGTCCTTTGTGGCTCCAACGTTTCATGACTTCATTGTGAAATTGTCATTTTGACCAACAAATAGTGCACCCCTCTGCACTCTTTTCCTCTCATTAAATCTTACCATCTCCTGTTGCATTATTTAAACCTAACCACACTTACTCGGGCAAAGTGTCACAGGTCACATCACTGTTTGCACTGAAAGCTAAAAGATCAATCGTTCATTTAAATACAAACTACGTCCCTCTAAATATAATGGGGAAAAAACATTGCCTCGCAGCTCCAGCATACTATCAACTTTGTAATCTACTTCTTTGTTAAAACCAAAAAGCTTATTGTGTTTATGTTTTTGTTACTTGTTCCAAATATAACAAGTATCGTTCTCCAATACACATAAAATGCACATTGTGACTGATTCATACGGTGATTGATTGATTCCCACCTTTATTGAGTGGGTTGACAATTGTATAAATGGTTTTACGATTATGGAAGTCATTTAGCACACAACAAATGCTTTAAAAAAAACAGTGATTTACCGATCGATTGACTTACTGACAGAAAGTTTTAGGCACACAGGGCTCCATTATGTACAATCATAAGATAAACAGTTAGTTGACTAATTAATAATACAAGAAATTAAGTGTAATATAAAATGGTATCCCATTATTTAGAACATAATTTGTAAGCCATCTCTTCAAAGTAGTATTGTGAAATTTTCATCGCTCCCTTGACAAAACGAAATGTATTTTTGTGCCATCTATTATAGTAAACGCAAGAAGTAGTTTGCAATTTCATTAAAGAGCTATATTAAAAAAGCAATATTATGACACAATAAATATCAACTCTCTTCCCTTAGTCCAGAAATGGCAATTGTTTTCTACTAGAAATCGGCTGGTTTTAACAACTGTGAGATATAAGAACTCAAGTAAAAACGTTTGCTTATGATTTCTGGCACACAATTGCTAATACTTTTCCTCTATTTTTAACACATTTCAACATTTTCAATATTTTCAATCCTGTTCCTCTTATTACTTAATATCAGTTATAAGGCATAAATAATTTTTTGTACCTCTTTGGGATAGACTGGATTGCCCACCTCCTCCGAATAACCAATGGCATCATACAATTTATTCTTTTGCTCATCCGATAATGACGACAGTGACAAATTTGCGAAGAGTTCTTTTTCATCTACATGGAACAACAAACCAAAAATACGACATGAATTACAATCATCAAAGAAATATCTTCGCCTTGTTTTAAAAGATGCCACAAACACATGCCTTATAGCATTTACTGTAGGTCCTGGTAGTGAGAGTAGCAGCAGCGTACCCGATGCTGCTACTCTGCTACATTTTTACCAGTCGGAAAACAATGTAAGTTAACAATCAATAGCCAGACTTCTAATCAATAAAATATACTTCAATGATCCCATAAATTGTTATCTGTCCCAACTTAAAACCGAAATATGCGATAAACGAAACAACCGTTTCCACATCATTCGGCGCACAATTAGTTTTATACAAAAAAATATATTGTAAATTACTTGTGGAGATTAATACTCTAAATCTGTCTGCGTCTTGTCTTTCTGCAAAAGTGGATTCCTGACGCGTCAAACAGAGCAAAGGGAGGGTAATGATCCAATGCTCACCCGACGTTCATCAGTGAGCTATAGCTTAAGCAGTGAGAGGGCTTTCTCTTTAAGACCCATTTTAAAAGATATTTCTGTCAAGTGCTTTACCAGGTCAAACCAGTGTCTGGTAGCCAGGGTAAGAGGGCTTCTAAAACTTATGCTTCTTCTAAAACATATTAATGAAAACAATATGGTAGTTTTGTCAGTTGTTTCAAAAAGAAGCCTTATCATTGTACAACGTTCTGTGGCATATTACGGTACTTGGAGCACATCTGAAAGTTGAAGGTAAGTCATTTCTACGCAATACTTCAAGTAAAGCTGTTTGTTTACAGTCAACCTTTAACAAACCTGTTAATTTTAAAAAAGCACACTGTGCAATGTTTAAACAAATTCTTTATTCTACTACTTAGTTAATTTACCATCATCGTTATCTTCGTCTTTGTAACATTCTTCTGGTTTGCTTCCAAAACCAAGCCATCTCCACCAACCACTATCTTTTTCACCTACGTTATTTTCATCCTCATCGGAATCTTCATCGCCATTATTTTCTGGATCATTGATGTACTGAAAATACTGAGAAGATGAAAGGCCAGGAGGACCTGCTACAAAACCGACTCCTGAAAGCATTTACAATTAGAAAACAAACAACTAATAGGGTTTTTTTAATCTTCAGTTTTCACCCAGGTTTCATTCACATTTCAATTGTCTAAATCACTGGGTAACAATTTAATTAAACTAATTTAACTTTTAACTCAAATTTTAATTCAAATTTATTTTATTCTGGGCAAGTTAATTACAATATAACAAAATATTAACAAAATAAAATTGTTTGGGGTATTTTAACAAAGTCGTGAGTACCCTTTCGCGCCAGGTAACAAAAACGGGTAAATTTGCAAGTAACAAATAAATATATATTATAATTATTAATTACAAATATTAGAAATGAATTGAATAAATAAAACCGGAACAAAACAGGATGGCAAAACAAATATACCGCCATTAAAATCACGTTCATTTTTGCCAATTTCTATTTTGCTGGAATCGGAATGGACCAAGACACCAGAATACAAAAACTAAGGCCAAGGTTGTTTTTATCACCACTAAAAAACAAAGTGAGGATCGAAAAAGTCCCATTTTTCTTCTTTTTTTTTCTCGCTTGCTCAGGAAACACAACAAAAGTTGTTGAAAGCTTTCTGTCTCTCTCTCTCTCTCTCTCTCTCTCTCTCTCTCTCTCTCTCTCTCTCTCTCTCTCTCTCTCTCTCTCTCTCTCTCTCTCTCTCTCTCTCTCTCTCTCGCTCTCTTTCTCTTTCTCTGTGTGTCTCTCTCTCTCTCTCTCTCTCTCTCTCTCTCTCTCTCTCTCTCTCTCTCTCTCTCTCTCTCTCTCTCTCTCTCTCTCTCTAGTTTTACATGTTTAATTTCCATAAAACATGTAAAACTATATCAATAACAATTTTATACGATATAAATTATTACGGTTGCAGTACATTTCTGGCTACAAAAGAAGAGTTTCTACAGATCTAAATCCTAGGATTTGGGTAGGGTGAGTTTTCTTCAAAAATAATTATGTAGTGGTGCCTTGCTGGGTGTTTGAGTATTTTACAGTGCTATTTTTTTATTAAAGAAATTGTCTTGCGGACCTTTCTAAAGACACTGTCTTTATTACAGCAAATAAGTTCTTGTTTTTCTGTTTTCTCGCTCTTGTTCCCTTTTATATCTTATACATTCTTCATTTATTCATATTTCTTCTGTCTTACTGTTTTTCAACATTGTCTTTATTAAGTGATTTACTTGCTTTCAACCTCTAATAAGATATCTCAACCAAAATCTCCCTGATTAGGCAAACTACCTCAGAAGCAATAACCTGGTGGAAACTTTCTTGCTTCCTGAAAAGCGTCATTTATTTCAGTTGAGTTTATAATATTTTTTTTTCTCTTTCTAAATAAAATAGCTTGGGCTCATAACTTTCCTATAAGGCTTTTAAAAATTCTTAAGGCATATCAATAGCATATGGTTCTCTTGTTGCGTGTGATATATCATTTCATTTTTATGTCTCATCCCAAACAGTGTTATACCAGCTTCGTTCAACGTAGATCAATTGTACCAAGCTGTGCCTTCTAATTCCTAATCAAATGAACTACGTAAAGGAAATTACAGCTGTCGAATGTTTACCTCATTTTCAGCTTGCTGCCTTGCAATTAATATGTTTGGAATATTAAGTTTATCCTCAAGGGCCTACATTAACAAGTAATAAAGAAAAGTAACAAATAAATAAGAAAAGTAACTTAAAAAATCGAAAATAATTTCTCAAAAATACCATTACACTCCTCAAATAATTCCTAAAAGGCCAAAATAACACCTAGAAAAAACTCGTAAAATATTTTTAAACGTATCGTTTATTTGCAATCAAAGCCCTTGTTGTATTTATACAAACATGATCATCGCATTGTGAAAATCGCACAAAATAAAACAAATGTTAAAAGAAGGGCAAGCAATCCTATAGAAAACAAACATGATATTTACGTTCATGTGTCCTGAGCACCAAAATTGATAATTTGAAATAATTCTAATTGCAAGCAATAAACATCAGAATAACGAAATGTTTGATGTTTTCTTTCCGCTGGCAAACACAACGTGACCAATATACTTGTAAAAACTCAGAAACTCCGTTCGATCTCAAGGTAGTTAATGGGCGATTTTAAGAGTGCTTCTAATTCTTTAACACTGTATTTCGACTCATCTGGTTCTGCAGTTTTTTCAGTCCTTCGTTTTTCACCAGACCTGGGGTGTTTAGTTTTTTAGTTTTGCCCTTAATTCCTGAAATATTTCGTCGTCTTGTCCCTGTATCTGAGACGGTAACAGTACGACTTGTTCAATAACATGTTCAATAAATTTGACGAGTGGAATAAATCTCCAGATGTTTGCTCGTGCCTACTTGATATCCGATATTAACATTGTCAAAGTACATCTAATTTTTTCACTGCAGCCACGGATTCACTGTCAAATGTCACAATGACTTCTCTACAGCATTGAAGTAATTGCTTTAAGGATTTTGAGGTATAATACTTGGGCCGTTTAAAGTTAGCTTCCCCATTCATTACTAGTTTTTTTCCTCTTTATTCCCTTGTGCATTTCTTAGCTGTTGCACAACATAGACGACAATGCTACACGTTCGGGATTTTTCTTTCTTTTGTTTATAGCATCGGTTTGTTTTTTTCCCAGCATTGTTTAGGCCTAGCGTAGGTTTACTCATTTCTTTCCGATGCTGATTCCCTCCTTTCAGTAGTTTTTCCTATCCTTCTCACGCACGTTTGTATTTACATTTATTCATGCTATGTTATTGCTCAACCTAGCCCTGCTACTCATTACCGCTTAATTAAATTTACGTTTGTGTATTACTAATTTTAGGTATCTTTCACGTGTATATATATATAAGTTGTATTTTATTTTAATCAGTCAGGACTGGAAAGAACAGAAGGCAGCTGAAGAGAACTTTGTCAGTCTTGGATAAGTTAGGGCCTACAAGCTTCAAGTTTCTTAGGATTTAGCCATTCATTCAAGGATGCTTGAGAAAAAAACAGTGTATTTCTGTTGTTTTACTTTCTGGGTCTGTGACATTGCAGTAATATTAGACAGTTGTTACCTGCGTACCCTGTCGGGTAACGAAGGGCTTCTATGGCAGAGGCATTCATTCTTTACGCATCTTACGCATCAATAACATCAGAATTCTAAACACAGGGTGTACACCCAATTACAACAAGCTCAACACCGTTTATCGGCTTAAACTCGCTGTCACAAGAAATCCGTACGAAAGAGCATTTTTGAACATAGTCGATTTAATAATAGCATATATTTACATAGTTTAACCTATGTAACACAATTAAAATAATTATCAATGAGTGCGCCGAAATACATAGAAAAGAGATTGTAAAGTTATGAAAAAAATGCAAAAAGCGACAATAAAGGTTGCAAAAAATAGCACGTACAGTTAAGAAATCCACCTGCATAAAGCTCATTGAGGTCAAATTCGTCTTACAAAAACTGAACCATGGCTTGACATATCAAACAAATACTGCAAGAATTAAATTCGATTGGACAGCAAGATCTTCTGGGATAATATATCATGGGATATCATGGGATGTCATGGAATGAATCGGGCTGAGAATGAATGGGAAGGAATCTAATGGAAAGAAATGAGATGGGACCAGATAGATAGGAGTGAAGTGGCATGGATTGGACAGGAACAGGAGGTAATGGTATGGAATGGAATGAGATGAAATGAAATGAAATGAAATGGAATGGAATGCGACGGTATGGAAGGGAATGGAATGTATGTTATGATGGATGATTTGATGGTGGAATCGATGGAGGGATTAATTCATAGGGTGGATTGCTTCATGCGATAAATTTGATTCATAGAATGGATTAATTCACAGGATGGATTGATCCGTAAGATGTATGCACGGATGCATGGGCTAGAGAAATTGATAGATTTGTAAATAGGTAGGGCAAGTGGTTGGCTAACTGATTAAATAATTGATTTATGAGTCTCCAGCGAATTACTGGAAATACTCTCCATCATTCACGATCAGAACTTTACTTTTCCATTTGAGTAACAAAATAAAGCATATTCGTTAATCAAAAGAAACAACACCTACCCTGATTTTTGCATCCAAACCGGTCCTGTCTGTTACTTTCCGATAATTCTTAATAAGTCTTTTTCTGTACATAATTTTGTATTCATTATAGATTTTTCTAAAATAAATAATTAACGATCGTGTGTAACCCATTAAACAAAATGAAATGTTATCTTTCTTTACTGTATTAGATCTTTTAGTTCACATGGTAATTAACAAAATACAAAAACGAAAAGTTGAAAAACGAACATAATCAAATTGATACAGGAACCTCACCTACAATGGCGCACAGTCATCAACGTTTTTGGCAGAAACTGATGCTTCCAGACGCTTTAACCAAATTGGGGAATTTATGCTTATTAAAAATATGGGAATTTTAAGCCAACAAAGAAACATCGCTATGAATTGTTTGTGACCAAAAAATGGTCACAAACAATAGCGACATCTAGCAGTCGACACGTAAACTTGATGTTCGTCGACATACTTCTGTCGATGAAACATGTACATTTACGTGTACAATATATGCATAAATATATTAAATTCAAACTTTGACTTTAACAACCCACTATTTGTAAATGCAAATCAAGATACAAAGTAGTACAAGATTATACAAACTACTTCAGTAATTATAGGCATTAATCACACATCGATAGCCAGTTGCAGCATGTGCAGTACAAGGATATAATTCAACAAAAAGTAAAAGTTCGAAAAAACGGCTAGCTTTTCGGCTGTGGACGCCAGTGATTTCCCGTTGAAGGAGCCAGCAGTAATCGGCCAAAATACTAGAAAACAGTTAAAAGGTGAAAACGGATTGAAAAATGGCATTCTCACTGATCCACCCTACCTGTGTTGCTTAATTCGTTTCCATGACCAAGGTCGTAATGTACTTTCAGCAATACAGGTAAAAGCATAAATCCACCTGCAGAGGAGAAGAGATACGATATATCGGAGGTCGTAGATAAATCAATAGAAATTAGGTCCAGAATAAAATAAAAATTGATTTTACCAGAAAACATCAATATCGAGGTGACAACCACGACGACTATTATAAAGGTATGATCCAACTGCTAATGATGACGATGGTGATGATGATGATTATTATTATTATTATTATGATGATGATGAAATGACAATAAATATGATAATGTTGACAATGGTGATTGAAAATAAGGACTTGGCTAAAGACGTGTCTATTTAAAACATTAAGGACTTTAGAGTGGCAAAAGAGTGTTAAAAGTACTAGTCTCTGGAAACCACAACAGTAAAATAATACGGCATTCTGTCCAAGTGAGACGTAATGAGTCCCCTGCTACAATCCTTCTTCAAAATAACCAAAAATATAAATATAAAAATACCACCACTAACCAGGCCTTTGGAGCTTCTATTGGTAGACGTCGTGGCTTATATTGACGAAAAGGCTGGTTGATTTTCATCATCCGAAATGAATCAATGGTATTCATTAATCCTCTAAACTAAAACGTTACAGAAGAAAACTGACATATAAAATCAATTCATAAAACCCTTTAGCTTTTCTCAAAAATCAACAAACATTAAGAACCCAAAATTCGCTGGTACTCGACAGGACCAAAGGCGCCAGAATAAAAAAAGGTGAAACCATGTGTGTTCTCTATTTAATAGTAACAACAAAGACACGATGGAGAAAGTCAACCCATTTTTCCCCTTCCATTTTCCACTTTCATCGCTTTCTCTCGGGGCTGAGAAAAGCACATCACTTTTAGTGACTGGTTGTCTATAACAATTCTAACTAGAAAAAAATTATTTCTGTTTGCAAAAAGGTGATAAAAACTGAATATGAATTGCCTCTAATGCTCCTAAATCAAATGGACCTAGCAGCCAGTTATTTTGAACTGATTTATCTCGAAACTTTCGATGTATTTGCTATTTAACAGCAAATGCTATTTTATAGCAGAATCAGACTCTACAATTCTGCTTGTACTTTCATCATTTTTTTTTTTGGTTGAACTCAACAAGCACGTGATTTTTCTCTAAAAACACTCTGTAAATGCTGTTCAGTAGAGTACCAGCGAAATTGCTATCGACCCAAATGAACATTATTTTAATACAAATGTTTTTATTCATTTACTCTAAAAGGTTACATAAACTGTTTCCTATGCACTTTCTTCAGCATGGAAAGTATTACTCTGTAGTAGACAGTAGGAAAGGAAGAAAGAACTTATTAAATACTTTGACGCCTTAGAACGTTACTTGAGCTCACATGAGGATAAAAATTTCTTGTATATGTTCTTGTGACGACATCTACAAAAAACAGGGGGTTCGTAGGAAACAACGGTTTTCTGCTCTACAGCTCTCCTGACTCGCCTTCTTAAGGATGTTCCTGTCAAGAAGTTCTGTTTACTTAAACCTCTTCCATTCACTTCTCTATCACATTTTTATCCTGTAATCTTGAAATAAGATTTGATGACCAAATGGGCTTATGTTCAATCAGTTCAAAAATTTTGCGTCGTCAGTAATTAGCTCAGATTTTAAGAAGTCATTTTTCGTGCTATATCAAAATGTCTACGTGTCTGGATCGCCTATTAAATTCCAACTGTGTAAAATTATATTTCAAAAGCTTTATCTCAAAATACGATCATAACATATTTTAAAAAGAGATTTATACTTCGAAAGCTGTTGTTCTTTTCGCCTTGTTCCAAAAAGCTTACGTTTATCCAATGGGATTGTATTGCTAGACCCAATAAAGTATTTTAAGATGTATAATAAAAGCTGATTACACAGGGCAACAATTTTTGGGACTCTCGTGTTTTCTTTAAAAATAAAAGTGTTTCTGGACCAATTTTTCGTGCTGAATCCAAAAATGATATCCATTTGTTTCCACCACGTCTAGTTTTTGCGGAATAGGATTCCTTTTTTTTTACTCAACCCTATTTCGTATGGTGGTTGGCGCCACAGTCTCGGTTTTCTCCCGAATATTTTCCAAATGGAAGCAGCTGTGAACTCAAAGCTTTTTGACTTTTATCGAGGCATATTTTTACAGTTTTACTGCAATTTTCAAGCGTATGTGATGACCCAGTCCAGGTTTATGGCCGTTTTGTCACTGGACTTTTGGTCAAAGTTGGCACTCGGCCAACATGTGATTTTTTTGACTGTGAAATTGATGGCATCATTCTTTTTCATCATTCATTGAAAAATGCATGAAAAACGTGATCAGATTCATTTCAGGGCCATTCTGTATTCTGTATTTTTTTACAGTTAACTAAGGAAGAAATTTCCTTTTCCTTGACTTCCTTCTGTGTTTGATGTCTGGGCAGTCCCTCTTAATAGACCAGCAGTAATCAGCCATCATATTTACATCCCTTCTGCCCTGATATTGTTGTTCTATCACTTTAATATCTTGGTGGAACCGTTCACCTTGTTCATCACTTATGTCACCCAGGTTATCAGGGAATCTGTCCAAGTGGCTGAACAAAAAAATGGACCTTAATACTCATATTGCAGCCCAATTTCTGGAATGCTTTCAACATATTTTTGACATGGTCTTTGTAGTCTACAGACTTTTTCTTG
>RDPX01000343.1:634221-709697 GCA_003991215.1 Morbakka virulenta
CAGCCAATTAGCGATAATAGGGAAAACTGCTTGCATACTATGTGAATGACCCCATGAAAGGATTAACAAGGAACCAAAGAAATCCAGAGGTCAATTGTAATTCAATCAGAATATCAGCATCAATTAGATGAAGAACAATGGCAACAATCACACTTAGCCCTCTTTATTGGTTTGAAAGGACATTCCATGACCAGAAGAAAGTTTTTCCCAATGCTAAAGCAGAATTTTTTATGAAAACTAGGTGTAGCATGGGCAGAAAAAACTAGACGTGATGGGAACAAATGGATATCATTTTTGGATTCAGCACGAAAAATTGGTTCAGAAACACTTTTATTTTTAAAGAAAACACGAGAGTCCCAAAAAATTGTTCCCCTGTGTTATCCTTTAAAGAAGGTTAAATTAATGACACATGACCAGTAAACTCGATCAAATGATGTGGTAAAAAAAAATTATTCAATGCAATACGTGAAATACCGCAAAAAAATAAGGAAGAAAAATTCCAGTAGGCAATAGATGCCTGCAAAAAACAACACCACACAGAAAAAACACCTTTCAAATACAAAATGAATTGTGTCTCATAGAATGTATAACACATTTGGACATGGTTTTTCAGAAAAGGAGACTATGTTCAGTGTTTTAAACAATGGCCTTCTAATATGGATATTTTCTTTCCCTAGTCCACAAACGATATAAACAAAAAACCCTAAAACAATCTACAAAACAGTTTTTCTTGTAACGATGCGTTGGCTGATCAAATGATAGGTATTCAAAACGCTACATGAGTTGTTATATGAAAAGTTTAAAGAGCTCTGTCAATCTAGCTTGTAGCCAATGCAAAGCAGATAGTTAATATTGATGGGCATTTCTGCTATTTCGGTCTGCAGGAAATTTACATAATTAATTTTCGGTTTCTTTTCGCTCGACATGATACACTTTTTTTATCATTTTCTCTGCACAATTAAGATGGAAGTATTGCGTCTATTATCCTTACCTGGCGAATGGAAAGTGAAACACCAAGAACTTCTTGCAGCACATTGACAAGAACCTTCAGGGCAAAATATACGCAGAATGTTACAATAAGTAATACTTAATATTACAAGATACAAAAATATTTTGCCAGGTAATGCAACCAGTATGTAGTGTGCAATTTCATACACATCATCTAGATAATATATCTAACTGGTAGCCTACTCATTTAAAAATATGAGACTGCCAGCGAGGTATTACTTAATACGGGATGATAACGATTGCCTGTGTATAGCAATGGGGAGAGCTCCAATGTAGTAAAACGGAAGTATATCCTCTCTCCCGACGACATATATATTCTGGGGCAGACGGCACGAAATCCTCGTATATTACATTTCAAAAATGTAATGCGAAGTAAAACGCCTTTGGGAAAAAAATTATTAGTGTATGGGATGTGTCCATACATTTCTTATTTAAAAATTATCTGCGTCTATGTCTTGATTCTGTGAGGTCTCACTATTTTACCGCACATTTCCATTGCTTTGAAACAAAATAACAGCACGATGAGAATACCATGCACTTCCAAGATTTGAACTGGTTAGAAAAATTCATGATAGCAACCGCATTCTTCCACTTCAACTTCTTGGGATCATACCTTGTTCCGACGTGGCTGATATGATGTTGTCAGATAGTCTCTTAGAGACAAGAAATCCTCTGCACAGTTTAACCTTATTTTGTTTACGGTTGTTTTTGCTTCAAAACGTTACAGAGATGGGATTAAAGTTTTTCCACTTATAGTGGTTGTTCCCATCTAAAACAATGCGAGTGTAAGAGTGCTTTTGTAAAATTTTACCTTCTCGGTGAATTCACACGTCAAATGCTGACACCAATCCACAGGAAATAATGGCTGTTGCAATTAAGTTAGCAATTGGGGATCTTAGTAGTAAATATGTTTCATTCCCCTTTCTTCATATCAAAAATTAATAAGTTTTACGTGTTAAATCTTCTTTCCAAAGCTCTTTACTCAATCTTGCCCACGTCATCCTTCTACTTGCTTGACATTTACATTCGAAACCAATATTTTCCCTTTATCAATCAATTAAACAGAAATAGTATAATTTTGTAGCAAAGAAAACACCTTCCGATTCATATTTATTTGTGGCGAGCAGAGCATGTACAAGGTTTTATCAACATACATGATAAGAACTTTGTGTGAAGGAAGAAATTTAAGACAATTTAACACTAATTTTTTTATGTTTTCTGATTCAAAAGTGCCAAAAGTAACAATTTTGACACGGATATCAAACAAATGATATACGTGGCAGCAAAAAGGTAAAAGTAACATGCAGTAGTTGGCCCTCATAGGGTGTCAAATACAATACAATTTTAGGTAACGCAAACCAGTTTTGCTGACCTCTGCCGATGATCACACAACGTAGTTTGCAAGTTAATATTTCGCCAGAAGAATCACATATTATAAAAATTATTTATACCTAGACAAAAGGCAATACTGTCCGTATTGGTTCAAAATAAAAAAGAGCGTTACCCAAGGTTTAAACAAATCCTCTAAGGATCTTAATTTCAACAGCGATAATTTCAATACAGATTTTCCTGTTACTATGGTGCAAAAAAGTAATTATACTCTGTATAATGAGATAAACTCTTTCATTGCAGCGAAAAAGCCACTCGCATGAGAATATGTCCGCAGAAATGTGACCTTGACAACCACTGACCATGGTCGAGCGGTCAAATACCAATCCAAGCGTAGGTGCTGGTGTACCATAGTGATTTTAATGTGGTGAATGACTATTATATCTGAATAAACTCCCGCATGGTTTTCGGGACTTCACATCTGAATGAACTGGCACTGGGATATGCCAGATGGTGCATTCCTGAATAATACCAAAAAACATCTAAAAATGAAGTTTCAATTAAATTTTTTAGTACTGTCGGCCGAACCGCTAAAGATACTCAACATACGTTTTAACCTTAAAAAATCAAATCTGTTTGAAAACTTCAACAAATACTTTACATACCTTGGGTAGATTATCAATAACATTGCTTGTCTGGTCAATTGATGCTTGAACAGTTGCACTCAGGGGTTCAAGAACTAGGGTAAAAAAAGAAAAGTAATTACACTGAAACAAAACAGTATGGTAGTGAGATAATCATCGTCTGTCCTTCATTTGGAACCTTTTTCTACAAGTTCATGGTTCCGCTATACAATCAAGAAATCACAGGGCATTACGGCAAACGACACGAAATAATAAAAGGGTGGGGTTCTATAGGAGTATTTTACCATTTTCTTCGGGAGAGTACTGCAGGGAAGAATTCTCAAAACACCCTTATTTCCTTAGTATTTTGATACAGAATGCCCGTTATGAATGTGGACATGAAAACACCTCGAAGAGGTATGGGTTACAAAAAAATGAAAGGGAAGTTGTGGTAAGGGTAAGAAGGCAAGCAATGAACCAGAAGGTATATCTTACGAAGAACGAGCGTTTTAGAAGTATAAAAAATTCTTTTAGTACTAACAAAACTCAAAATTTTATCAGTGTCTTGAATCTGCGAAATAAGTAATAAAATATCAACACGAAATGAAAAAAGGACAATCATCTTCTCGAAATCTGTTTTGCAAAACCAAACGAAGAAGAAGAAGAAAAAATGGTTCTAATATTAACGCTAAGGAATGAAAGAGGAAAGCCACAGAGACTAGACGATTTATAATTGCTTTTTATTCTGGTATTGCATGCAGCTTTGCAATCTGGGATCTTGCAGGGTTACAACAAAGACTCTGTCCAAATTAACGTTGCACTCAATCTGAAACAAGAGTGGTAAATTCAGGGTAGCAAGCCAAAATGGTTTCAAAGGTGAATGTACCAGTACTGAGATCTCAAAAGCGTGAAACTTGTATAAAATGACGTACAATTCAAAGACATGGAAAATTTGGTTTCCTATTCCCGAAGAAGACTGACAGCCACACAAATATTCATGAATAAAACCAAGGTGTCATTTACCAATGTATAGCTACCTTATACAAGAGAATTGAACAAACAAGATATAAGCTGTATGTTTTCCTTCAATAGAGAAAAAGGGGAATATCTTGGATTCCTGCTATGTTGCTCATCTGGTACTTCTGGGCGTCGTAAAATGGGTAATTTAGTCTTCCATTCTTTTTGAAACGTGGAAATCCGTGGACCCAGGATTTTTACAAGGAACTGTCATTGTAGTTCTCAACTCAACTTGTGTAAATTTGACGATGATGAACTACAATAACCGCGCAGCTCCAAAGGCACTTCCATTTAATTAAAATGCCTGTCACCGCATACACCTTGATGTCATTACAAGCTCTCTGGCGCAAAAAAATAAAGATGTCCTGCTCCAAATGTTAAACTCTAGACCATTGTCTACTGGAGTGTTCTGATCAAGATGGTCCATGTTTCCCCACGCACTGTGAATATCTCCTTAAACTCTGACACAAAGAGTCAGAGAATTTTCAGTCACAGAGGTAATGGAAGTTCAAAGCTCGTAGGGAAATCCACTGCACTAATCCCCTCAGTTTGTTACTAACTGGTTTCAACGTTGTGGGCCCAGGGACGTTGGGCGTCCCTGGGCCCAGACGACATTAACTGAGGTCAAAGCAAAATGGGCAAACTACTTTGAGAAAAACTAATTTTGGCAGTAAGCTGTTTTGCTCCAGAATGCAGTTGATCGACATCATTATTATCATTACAATTATCATCGTTGTTATCATCGTTAATGTAAATTAGTGTTTTATCAGCAACATACTGGTATCTGTCCCAGGGTTTACCAGGGATCTTGCCAATCTCCTTTTTAATGTTACCAACGTACTTTTGTGGATTGGCTCTGCCATAAGGTCTTCGATGTTTTATTTCACCCTACGATAGCCGGTCTATTCGTTCCAAGTGAAGTACTGACACTCGAAATGCTGACTGCATCAAATAATTCAACACAAAACTCAAAACTGATAGGTCAATTTGGAGACCCAAGCAAACTTGCGTGGGCAATGGGAAACTGATAAGGAAAGGGGAATTCACAGAGAGTTCAAATTTAGAGGGTTAGCTTTCAGGAAAGTCTGATATGTTATCGCTATGCTTCTCGTATCTCCTGTGCAAGTATCATAACTTAAGGTTATTGTTCTAAAATAATTAAGTCATTACAACAACATAGTACGTAAGATGGTCATACTGTATTCGTGTCCAACCGCACTGCCGCCACCTCTCGGAATTGATGCCTTCATAAGATTCTACAACATAATAAAATGTGCTATAAAAAAACCAGCATATGTCCTATTAAACGTTTTGACAAATGAGCAACGGTAATCCTCAATGCTTTTGCCATTGTTGGTGTCTTCCTACCTCCAATATTATTTTTCACTACATTAATGTACTCGATCTAGACTTATAATTCCATTTGTGCCAACAGAATTCATTTTTATTTCTACAATATCGCCTAATTTCAATTACAATATGTCAAGGCTATCCGCTTCAATGCTCTTTTTAATGTAACTTTTGTTTCCTATTATTTTAATAATCATAAGCATACTTATTAAAAATACAAAAAAAACCACTGTAAATATCAGTACCGTGACAAATTTAAAAAACCTAAATAATAAGAATTATTAAAAATTATTAAAAATCAATTTTATGCAATTCTCTCTGGTTGCATTACAAACTTCCAACTACTTCAATTTACAGATTCCGTAATTTCTTTGATCTTCGCGTACGCCCCGCTTAATTCTATCATCCAAGACCCCACTAAATACATATGTACCCAGATAACCAGGCTTACGAAAACACACACAAAAATACCAACATTTTTCAAAGAATTTCTTTAACCCCACTTTTAATGACTTGACTCGGTTACAGTTTTGCTATATGATACTTTCTTTAACCGCCAGCCCCTTTACATAAGTTGCTACCAGGAGATGGGGTGCTTGGTTTGCAACACAAAGTATATTTTTCTCAGTAACCACTGGTTCCTACTAACGTTAACGTACCTTTAAATTCCCCATTCCACTGAACATAACTCCGCCTTTTAAGCCAGTGTTCCAATATACAGACAAATGCTCTAAATTCAGCAGCTAAGTAAAAAATATATAGTATAGTATACAGATCAAACAGTGTAATTAGAGTAATATGATGAAACAGTATACACAGATAGATAGATAGATAGATAGATAGATAGATAGATAGATAGATAGATAGATAGATAGATAGATAGATAGATAGATAGATAGATAGATAGATAGATAGATAGATAGATAGATAGATAGATAGATAGATAGACAAACAGCGAGAAAGAGAGGGAGAGTGAGAGAGAGAGTTTAGCCATCTACAATTCAATCTTCAAAATTCACAATGATCATCGTGTCACACGTACTTTACAAACATTGATCTTTTGTACCGTGTAACCACTTTAACAACAACAATATGCGTAAATATCTTGGTCACAAATATAAAGATTAAGTTACAAATAATTCAGTAAATAACAGTAAGATTTAAAAAGTAATAGGCTATGGAAATAAACTTTTGCTTGTTCGGTTTTTGTTTGTTTTAATATACTCTTTCCATATCGAGGCTTAGGGCATCTTCTCATGATTTCAACAACTTTGATGGATATGTAACTTTTTGTTTTTCTCGGGTGTCCATCTACAGTGCAGTTGCATCTAACTTACCCGCCTGTAAACGGCATTAATCTTTGTCAGCACACTATCAGATAGAGAACACGTTGAGCTAAACCTAAGCCCACCTTTGGATACCAGCTCTGCAACTGATTATATTCTTACATCTTGGTATAAACTATGGAAAGCTGTCGAACCTGACAGAGTGCACATATTTATGACAATCAACTAGTAAATGAACTTCATTAAAGATCAAGGACGTCTTTAAGCTAACACGATAAAATAATAAAAACTAATCTAACAACATTTTAACAAAAATTGAAAAAACGGTTGGGTCAAATAGAATTCTTTGAATCAAAACGCATCAAAACCTGGTTGCCGACCGAATCCCCATTGTACTACTTTTTAGAACAATTTCTTAAGTAAAATTTCAAAGTTTACTGTATCCAAAAGAGCACCTTTAGAACACACGTTTAAAAATAAATTTTACTCCAAACAAGCCAATGTATATCTCTTAGATTCGGAGGTAAGTCATCATTATAAATACAAGCAGTATCAAGAAAGGGGTAGCTGGGGTAAACTCGTCAGAAAATGTTGCAACTGCTAAGAAATTTGGACAAGACGCTTGATGGACGCTCCAGCCCCCCTGAAAGCTGTAGAGACTTCCTTTTTCACTAAATGTTATTGCATTGGATTTCACGACTATGAAGCAATGGATGTTCTGAAACCATTGATTCATAGAAGAGTGACTACATCACTTTTAACTTCAAAACACTACTGTGAAATACCAACACCCATTTTCCTGTATCAGTTGAAATGTTTTGTTGTTGTCATTGTGCTCCTGCTACTTATTATCACTGATATTTTCGGGTGAGACACTGTTAATCCAGTCGAAACATTATTATGTTAAAATCTGAAGTCCGAGATCCGTAAAACTCTGAGTGAAGTTGCATCAGTGACGCAGTTTAGATATGTCGTTATATAAATACAAATGTGGTGCGCAGAAAATGAGCGAGAAACAAAACCGTCTTTCAAAATCAAATATCTATAAGTTGTACACATATAAAAGCCATGAGTTTCAATGCCGTAGAGAAAAGCTAAATAACACAGCCCTTCCTCATCTTGGCCATTTAACAAAATAAAGCAGAAAAAGTACTTACCTTTTGTATCTTTTTAATTGATGAATCGACCACTTTTGGTTTCCAGTACTCATCAGTTGTCTAAAAATCAAGAACCAAGACACTCTTAGTCTAACTTTGTTACCTTTTTTTATTATATTTACTTTCAGAATGATTTAAATTCTATCTTTAGCCCTTTGCAACATGCAAGTCTCAAAAGTCGGACCTTCCCAAGGGCCTGTGCAGAATGAAACTGGGCAATTTTTGATAACTCGACGATCCTGATATTGATTTCTATTTCTTTCAGTCTATATACACCCCTATTATCGTTACTCCATGGACTCCAAGAACTATAGATATTCGAATGCGAATGTTCCACAACTTTTCGATCCTCTTTGGTATTTCAGCCTGGGTATTTCTCAGGCTTTTCAATTTTTTCCAAAATGTTATTGCATCAAGTACCCCAACGCCAAACTGGAATACTGTCATTTTTCGAATTGACACTAAAGTGCAATCTCTTCCTTTAATGGTTTCTATAAAACAATCTTTTCTAACTCTTTACTGCATACTCTGACAGTATCAGGTATAGCAACATCAACGATTTTAATCCATTTTTGCTTTGCACCATCACTAGCGGAGTTGCCAATCAAGTCTTCCCTATCCATGAAACATACTAGAACCCGCCGGACACCACCAAATTTCCTGGTCTCAAAGAGAGCTGGCAAATAATACACCGATACTTGCTCACGGATGACCTACAAGTAGTTGCACCAAAACAAAATATGACCTCATTATTCCAGGTCGAAACAATGAATGCAGTTTTACATCAGTAGAAGTAGCAGTAGTAGTAGTAGTAGTAGTAGTAGTAGTAGTAGTAGTAGTAGTAGTAGTAGTAGTAGTAGTAGTAGTAGTAGTAGTAGTAGTAGTAGTAGTAGTGGTGGTGGTGGTAGTAATAGTAGTAGTACTAGTTAAAACTACTATTACTTCATACTTGTTAACCTCTTGGTGGATGCAATGGCCAATGAAAGCAAGTCTGTTGTTGATATTAACATAACAGTACGATGGAAAAGAATAGGAAGTCAGGGGACAAATAAGCGATGTTACTGGAACAACTTAATGTATATACAAACATGTGAAAAAGTCTTGACAGATCCCAGATTACTTGTCTGCTAATAAGTTCATTACTCATCACTTTTTTAAGGATCATGACTGGGGTATGTGTTAAACGTAATTAATGTCTCATTGTCACGCAACGTATGGTATTTTTAACGAATATACACCTGTGATCTGTAAAGCCTGGAAAACAAAACATTTGACGCTAAAGAGCGTATAGAAACCATTGAATGTCTTGTGCGAAACCAACTTCAGTTAACGACGTTTCGTACGACTAAGCTACTGTTTCGTGGTATGATGCACCACGTAGTGTGTGCATGGGGAAAATGGCATTTTCCGAACCCCCTCAAAAGGTGTCTGACAGTACATGATGCTTATTTATCTGTGGCATTTGGAAGGTGATCATAAACAGCATTTACGCGAGATCAAAGAAATAAAATTGCAGGAAAATAATGTGTAAAAAACTGTTATATGGAAGTAATGCCTACGCCTAACCCCATGCTTCTTCTGATGACACGAGAATAGAACCTTTACAAACACTGACCATAACTCTCTGTCAAAACAGATTAACTGAGCTTTCTTTTTATCAAATTCACAACAAAGACGTAAAAATTAAATCATACTAATTTTTTTCTCAGTTTACAGCATGCAATGGCTTTAGCAATCTAGAGCGGATGGGACTGATTAGAAGAAAGGTAAGCTGGCAAAAAAATCAAGTGCGAAAAGTAAATAACAATAAAAAATAATGGCTATGAATGCCATGATTTAAAAAGTGTAAGGGTATTAATTTCTGGTTCCTGGGTAGCACCATAATGTTGGAGAACAATAAATTAGTGTTAATTTTCCATAGTCGATAGCCATCTGAAAATAATAGCTTCGCTGTTATTGTCACTACTATCGATTATTACCGTTTTCGGTTACAGTTAGTTGCTATGCCCCCTAACCACAAACTATACTGTAACGCAATACTTTTTAAAAGCATTTTCCAACTCTTCTCCATCAATAATATTTCAAGTTTCCCTTCTTTTTCGTAGTAGAGTGACTCCCTTGGTGGGGGTGGCAACTGTCGTTCTGTGAACCCTCAGGTCTATGTACGTAGGTCTGGGTGAGATGTACAACAAAAGTAATCTATTAAAAGGTGGCATTACCAAGCGGAAGTCCAAGTTGCAAAGGTAATCGGCTGCAGATGTAGTTCCTACAGCTTAGTTTGCTTGATAGCGCACGCGAAACTCATTGACATTTGCTCTAATCAAGTTCAAAGAAACTTCTCGGTCTTCTTTAAACATTGACAAGTAGGGAAGAAAATCAAAATTTATGGTCCAAAGGAGATTGGCGTTGGGATATACACCTAAGAGTACAAGTGTAAAAATTTTGTTTATATTTAAATAATACTTTTCCCCGATTCATTTCATATTTCAAAATTATCAGTACGTAATCGTTGTACCCTTTCATAAAAAATAATACCTGAGCACTGAGGCTAGCCAAAGTGATTCCTGCAGCAAAAGGCGAATCCGACTGTGTGATCTAAAAACAGTAAAAAAATAGGTTTTGCCATTTTCCCCAAAACACATGTTAAATTCACGAAAACAATTAAAAATGAAAATCTGGCGGCTGGTTCTTTTTGTGTTGTGTTGTTTTTTCTATTAAAAATGAGTAATCAAAGTACCGCCCTTGTGCTACATGGTTCGCACCCAAAAGGGATTCTAAAATTCTGGTCCAAAATTTCAGAATCCCGTGTTACAACATAACCCCATGGTTAACAACATAATGTTGAAAACCTACAAAATTTGCTGGAGTACAACTAATCGTTAGGATAAGCCTGTAAACCACAAGAAAACTGGATCTTACAAATCTCTATCAACAAAATGAGGCAAAACAATCCAGAAAACACTGGGTATACTATTGAGTATGTAAATGAGGCCACTGTCTACTTTTCCATTTAGAATTTGTGGAAACAACCAAGTTCATCTATTTGCTTGTATTAATACTAGTTTTAAATCACTTGAAAGCTTTTTACCTAGGGTAATAAAAGTGACCCCTTTGCGGCATGCAAAATTTGAAAGAGTAGCTGTGCTTGTTCGATCCATTCCTTAAAAGCAAAGTTACTAGAACAGATCTAAGATGTTTTTATGGACTGTAAAAAAAATCTAATTTAAACAACAGCGTGAACTTGTCGTTAATTGAATGTAACAACAATACCAAATTAAGCAAACCTGGTGAATAACCTAAAAAATGAATAATTAAATCAGTGCCTTTTATCTAAAACAGCTACAACTGGTTGTCGTAAATAATCAAACAGTGTGTAAACAATAATGACTATGTAGGGGTTTTTATTCACTAAGAAAATTTCTCACTTACAAACTTGGACTCGGAAGCCACTGATGTAGGATATTTATCATGTCGTGAGTCGTAAGCTTTTTCTGTGCTGTGTTTCGAGAGATACATTTCCCATCGTCAGGCTACTGAAGTAATTAGGCGAAGCTACTTTGTACTTTGAAATTGCGGATGTGCTTGGTGACAGGAATTAAGCTGCTTTGAGGAGTGGCGCCATGCCTATCTTGTGTTTGTGGTGTTTCTTGTCTGTAATGGTCGTTTTTCTGGATGAGTGTAAGATATGCTGTTGATATGATTGCTGTGCTGTAGAGAAGAGATAGTTTCATTTATTTTTCTTGTTGTAGAATTAATTTTCCTGTCCAGAATCTTTTTATTTTCCCAGTCAAAGATGTGGTCTTTTGTCCAGCAATAGCCTGACGATGTGTGACGTATCTCTCGAAACGTAGCACAGAAAAAGCTTACGACTCACGACATGATTAATATTCTACATGAAAAGTTACTCACCTTATCTTCATATCTGATATGGACGTTTTCAATCGTTATCTGAAATAAAAACAAAATTGGAAATATAAAAAATGTTTTTGCTTACTTAACGTTATCTGGAGAGAAGCCAAATCTTTCTTTTCCTTCTTTGACTTATGGTAGTATTTTAAGTACCCTAAATTTCTACCTAATGAAACGGGGATGCAGAATTCATTTACAAATGATGTCCTTGGCAAAAACAGGCAGTTGCCTATGAGAATTAAATAAAATACACTTTTACAAAACAAAACCACCTTCCCTCTTACTGTAAAAAATCACAAAATAGTGGAATAAAAATATAAAGACAATTTTGCTAAAAATACTTTCTGAACAACATCATCGTAATCTCAGTAAACTTAATTTTAACACACCGAAGGCTATTATGTATTCTCCTTCAATGAAACCAGTTGTATACTGTGTCTGTGTATGCTTAGCTAATTTAATCTTCACCATTACAAATGTAAACAACAAAATAACAAAATATGGTTAAGAGAAAATGGTATCTTTTTACGTACACCAGCACAGAAGTAAGCAATGAAAACCCCCTTAAAATCCAACAGGAAAGATTTGTGGCAGCATGTGAAAAAAGGAGGCGACGAATCAAATAACTAGAAACTAATAAATATTACCACATAGCCACCAAGTAAAGGGGAATTATATAAATCAGATCCCCACGGGATTCAACATTACCAAGCTACACGGTTTAACACTGACAGATCTGACTGTAAAAGACCTTGAAAAATTCAATACGGTTAGGAAGTACTATTAATTTCTTCTTTGCCTTTTCAGATCGTTTCCGAGGCTACTCGGGGGTCATATGTCTGAGGTTATTCGTTTATCTTCAAACACAGTTCTCTTTGAATTTCATATCCCTCCCAATAAAATACGTCGGACTTTCACCTCGTCTAACAATTGATTTCCTCCTCTGTTTTTCTACATCAACCCCAAACTTATTTCTTTCCTCTCCTTTTCCCTTCACAACGTAACCAAACAATATAATATGTGTAGTTTCTGGCAAGTTCCCAACTATATCCGCTACTCAACGCATTTTCGTATTGCCTTCAATCCTTGACCTGTCTATCTGTATCCAACAACCACCTAAAATCAGCTCAACAACCTTATTTCTGTTCTGCTCACTAACCATTTCTCTTATTTTTGCCATTGTTTAGCTCTCCCTTCTGTAAAGTAACACCAATTTTGTCATTACAAAGTATATTTTACAGTCAGTCTTTACCATTCGCCTGTCAAACATCATGACTAGCAGACATTTCCACTTACAACATACTCCTTTTACATACACACGCACACCTTTTCCTGTTATTGCTTCCAGTGATACACTCTCCTTTGATACTCCAATGCCCAAGTATCTGCACTTTAAAACTTGCCTTCACTTCTTTCACTTTTTTGTCGGTACGACTGTAATACAGCCCACCCTCGAGGATAACAAAACCTATGAATAGTGCGGGTTCTTAAACCCTCCTCCTATCATACTTTCCTGATATCTTCCAACCTACGCTTACGTTCCCTTTCCTAAATGGACTACAACTGTATAAATTCTTTTTAGTTGTTCAGGAAGAATACGTGTAATAACACTCCTAATAAACCGATATAAATCATACCTGTACATTTTTCACTATTTGTGCACTAAGCTTTTCAGAAAACGAGTCGTCTTTGTCGGCATCATCTAAATGGAAAAAACCAGTTATAATCTTTATCTCCAATCACAATGTGGTTCGAATTCCAATTTTATTACCATAACAAAAATATAATAAAAACTGTTCTATGTCTTTCCACATTCAGAGAAACCTCATCCATACTTGAGCTTAAAAGGCACACCAGTCGCAAAGTACTTCGACAAGATTCGACCAAATCATTCTTGACTACCTTTGCATCAAGATATGGGCCATATTTTGAGGCACAAGTTGACAGAGATTTCCTTACGCCGGAAGGGTAAGATCCTGAACTAAAAATGTGGTTCCCTGTCAGGATTTAGAAACAATTACTAGTAATCTCGATTATGTTGACACGAGCTTTTCAAAGAAATATGTCTAATACTCAACAAGCTAGTAGGTACTAATGACAATACAACTAAAGATATTTGAATATATTATAATTATTATGTCTCTGATAAGATCAGGAAGATGCTGAGATATTGATCACGAAAATTCTTTTCACAAAATTTATTACAAAATCAATGGAGTCCATATATTTGGACTAATTGTAATATTAACATTTGTGGTCTTCCTACTGTTCATAATGGATTCAGCCCCTCGGTATATTTGTGTCCTGTTCGTACTACTTGTTCTAGAGTAGCTAGATGCACAGTAGGTCTGATATCTTCCAGACCATGAGGTATTCTTTCGTTCATTTTTATATCAAGAGGTAAATTTTCGTTACATTTTTTCTCTTTACTCATTACAACTTCATCTTCAAAAGAGCAATGATGTTTGTTAATTTATTCCTTCAAAAACTTCATAGAAACCGGCACTTAAATCTAGATGATAATGATTCAAGTGAGTAAGGTTCAACTTTTATGTATAATTTGTCTCTCTTTATGTTTTATCCCAGTGTGTTTGGGTGATTTCCTTGATTCACTGCCCATGCATTAGTTTTTTAATTCAGGGCTTCACATTGGCAATCAAAGAAACGTCCCAATGATCTCCTAAACACCTCCTAGACTGAACACATAAAATATGTGTTCAGTAAAATATGTGTTCGTAAATGCTGTACCAGTTGGCTAAAATACTCGCCAAAGATTAATGTAGTCTGCAAGTCAGGCATGTAAATTCCACGTAACACTCCAGCTGTGACTTTTGGGCTTCGCAGTCTACTATGCAAAAAAACCTTTGTTCGAGTCCCATCTGAAACAAAAAGTACTGATTACAGCTTACTTCTTTATTCAAAGTGGTAGCCAATTGAGGTTATACAAGTTAATGTCCAATAAGTCTGTACATGCAGAATACATAACGCAAACAGTTGGTAGTGGGTCTAAAACCAATTTTAAAAAATAGTATAAAATGGACAAAACTGAGTATCATCCAAATCCAAACATTTCTGCGTTGAAGTGGCCAAGATCGTCTGACTTTGCTTATTGTAAACGTCATTAAATAAGGCCTTATTCTGCATGTGCCTCAGATACTTTCCACAATAACCAACTAACATACCTGTTACCGGTGGTGCAGTGGTTTTCTTATTCTTCGCTTTCTCGATCAACCTTAACTGTCTTCTCTTTGCTTTTAAATCAAACCCTTTCTCTTTTTCTTCATCGTATGGTTTCTCTGTGAATGTAAATTAAAATTTGGAATCAGAAATGCTTCTAATGGTCAATAACAAAACATTTTGCTGGAAACACCAAAAAACGTAAATAATGGCGAATTCACAGATATACAGATATGTCATACTGTTACAAAGTGTACATTAACAGCAGCATATAAATCACACTTCGTGTATGAACACCTTGACAGTGACATGAGCAAACTGTTTAAAAGTAAAAAAGAACCATCGATGGATTGATGGATGGATGAAGTGGATCCACCTCATCCATTCATTCATCCATTCATGTATTCATTCATCCATTCATCCATCCATTTATCCATCAATCTATCCATTTATCCATTCATCTATCCATCCATCCATCCATTCATCCATTTATCCATCCATCCATCCATTTATCCATCCGTCCATTTATCCACCCATCCATCTACCCATTCTCTTTTTACCTATCTACTAGCTGTTTACTGCTACATTATACAGAATACAATTTACAATTAAAAACAATGAGCTTACCTGCTGTAGGACCAGCAAGAATGTACACATTCTCTAACTTTATGATAACTGGTTTTGTATATAGGGATGCCCAGGGTATTATCAGTGTTAGTTTACCTAAAATACAAATTAAAAGACTGATCATGCAGAATTTTAACCTGCCGATAAAGTACAATTACCCAAATACGCGCCAATCCCCAAATATTTCAAAACACAAATCAATATTTTCATAAATTAATTCAAACAAACTGAGATCCTTTTACCATACAGTGATTTTTTTACTACAAATATCTCACAAACGTTTGACCTAGGAATAACAAACCTTCCTGTCTTACCAACTGATCATTAAAACAAAGTTACTGGTTGAAAATTCAACAAAATACATAGAAGAGTCCCAACAACACTGCTATTTTACATTCATGTAACTTTTAAAAATTGATAAATGTGAATATTCCAGTATGGTTGGTAATTTTTATGATTTCTATATCCGATTGTACCTCACAGCTTCTGCTGTTAAACTGAACCATCTACCTTCCGAAATCACAGCCTTCCTCAGTGGCTTGTTCCATTTTCAACATTCCTTACATATGCATTATTAACAACGACAGCAAAAACAAAAACAACACAGCAGCAACGAATGGATCCTTATCAAGAGGTCCTGTTTATTCAAACGAATCCTGTTTAACCAAAAGAATCTATGAACTAGAGAGCCACTGGAGGAAACGATACAGCAACGGAGGTCACCTGCAAATACTGCTTTCGTTGGAAAAGAGCCACTCCATCACCCAGTGCTCACAACTCTCACGGGACGCGGTGGAAGCAATGCTTAGGTCAGACTACACGTGTAGTTGCAAAAAGTGCGAAGAAGGAGCCACCAGAGATCACTCTAAACAATCAACGGTAAATGATACCATCTCGGAAAAGATCGAAGGAAAGACCAAGAAACAACTCTCCACCTTGCAGTGGAATGCGGGCGGCCTCGACACTAAATTCCTAGAACTCTAAGACAGACTACAGTCAGAGGACATCGACATATGCCTCACACAAGAAACACAGGGCGGCGGACTCATTACATACGTCAAGGAGTAGCTGACGTTTGTAATTGCCCAACACCTTCGACGCAAGCAACGGATATAACTACTTTCCGAAGGCTACTAGGAAAGAGATGCTCGATATCCATATCTAATGTCTATACTGCCCCCTCCCCCCACCAATAGCTCTGGCCAGATCTTCGCCTTCAATCCTGAAAAGATCCCGACACCAGAGGAAAGCCTAATTGCTGGCGATTTGAATGGGCAGTCGTACCTGTGGGACAACATCCAACCACTGAACACCCGCAACGAGGAGATTAAGAATTGGATGATTTAGAAAGAACTCTCCCTCCTAAATGATGGGAGTCCTACGAGGATCACAAATATTCATGGAAGGCTGGTGATCAACTGGGCAACTCAGACCACCTACCGACCAAGACCACCATTAACACTGACACCATTCACCGTGCACTATTGGGAAGCAAACCCTGATGGAAACGCAATGGGGTCGAGTGGTCCGACTTCTGAGAGGCAGTGGAGGCTAAACTGCAAGCCCAACCAGAAGAACCAGATTTGAAGAAAAGCATCACCAACAGAGTACGTATAGAGGCAGCTACAACCATGTCGGAAAAACGAAACCGAGATCCAAGACGAAATCATACATGACCCCAACGGTCCGCCAGGCAATACGCAAAAGAAAACATCTTAGGAGGAACGTTCAAAACCACCAAGAAGAATGGCTGCAATCATGCCGCGAAGCACAAGAAGAGATCAAGAAGTCGAGGAGATCAATATGATATCAAGACGTTGATGACAGTTGGAAAGATATGCTTGAAAGTACCATCAATGAGTCAGACGACAGAAAGATGTGGAACCTTATCAACGTGTTGAAAGGCTGCCAATACACGAACACCCCAAATAAAGCCATGGTCCACAAAGGCAAAGTGATCACATCAAACGAGAAGAAAGTAGATATCTTTATGCAACACTATGCTTCCGTCAGTAGACGTCGTTTTTGAAAGAAGAGAGAAGAGTTAACTGCAAACTGAAAAGGAGCCTCGACGTACCAACTGCAGACGACACTTACTCCAGAGACCTCACCCTCTCGGACCTGAAGAAGGCAATTTGCAAGATGCGAAGGAAGGGGGCACAAGGACCGGATGAAATCCCACCATAATTCCTTAAAGACCTTGGCCCGGTTGCTTTGTTCAAAAGGTAAAGCCAGGCCAAGTGTACGTAAAGAACTAAACTAGGAGGAGTAAGAAGGGCCCTGTTGTATGGCCCGCCACATTCCTGCATGCAAATATTTAGCATACTCACATACGTTAACCTTCAGGTGCAGAAACAACAGCAAGTCTTCGTGACATAGCCAGCCATCCCGGTACAGAGGAAGAGCACAAACTTGCATCCGAAGTGAATGACAAGAAACCCGAAATTTCTTCGCAATCGACTTTAGCTATGAGTCAGGAAGAAGACCAAGGCACATTAGGCAATCTTGAAGTCAATCAAAATGTTCCATCGGTAAAGGATGAAGAACCCGAGGAACGATCTACTTAGCTTCAAATCAATCTTTCTAAAGTTCAACGATTCTGTTATAAAACGACCTATTTATTTTTTCAACTTTCACTATCTTTCCTGTTTTGGTTATATTTAGCTTGTTTTTTGTGTTATTAAACCGGCAGGGAAAAAGTTATATAATAGCTTTCTTCTTTATTACTTTAGGTAATTTCCAAAACTATAATACTATACTCTTCAGTCCTCGACAATGATGGGGATAGACTTCGCATTTCAAGATTGGGCAATTCAAGATTAGGCAATCTTGAAGTCAATCAAAATGTTCCATCGGTAAAGGATGAAGAACCCGAGGAACGATCTACTTAGCTTCAAATCAATCTTTCTAAAGTTCAACGATTCTGTTATAAAACGACCTATTTATTTTTTCAACTTTCACTATCTTTCCTGTTTTGGTTATATTTAGCTTGTTTTTTGTGTTATTAAACCGGCAGGGAAAAAGTTATATAATAGCTTTCTTCTTTATTACTTTAGGTAATTTCCAAAACTATAATACTATACTCTTCAGTCCTCGACAATGATGGGGATAGACTTCGCATTTCAAGATTGTGGTAATGCCTTAATCAACAGGTATAAGTAAAGAAGTCATTCTTAGAGAAATAAAAATATGTTCAGTGCAGTAATTAACTATTCAAAATTATAAAGCGATACTTTAGTAGGTATAATGGTCATGATAATCTAAAATCTTAATTGACTAGGGGAGAATTGACTTCACAACTACGAAAGCCTGAAAACCTTTGTTACAGAGACCAAAAAAAATTTAAATACAATGATAAATCCATTATATATGTCAAGTGTAATGGCCAGGTTTTTCAGTCAAAACTAAATAAACTAGTATGTACTGTCATAAAAGTTCCTTAAAAGCTATGCTCAACATTGGTGTTTTCAACAGTATGATAATAATGGTAAAACAATCCCACCACTAAGTCACCAGAAAAATTACAGGTCCTCTTATATAGCATTGTAAAACAAATGCAAAAAAAGAGACAAAATGTCAACTGAAAGAAACTTACAAATACACATATATCTGATATAGAATTACTCTGCGGTGGCCTTTAAGTGAGGAAACAGGTATTTAATGCTCAAACTGTGTGAATGATCTGTATCCTTACTGATCTGGCCATTTATACTTTATGGGAGAGCTAGTCTTAACAGCATTTACTTAGATAAAGGCAAATTTACTGGTTAGTACTAATATATATAGGCACTTTTTTTAAAAACCAAATACTGTAAATGTATAGATATATAACTTTTGTTCATGTAGTAATACAAATGAGTGCTATTTTGATGTTAAAAAAACAGCTTTTGGGAAATTTTTGGGGCAGTAATGTAAACATGATAAAATTGAACATTTTACTTTTTCATCCTGAGCCACCCATCCACCTCAACAATTGTCTCTCTTATTTTCTACTAAAAAATAGGTCTGCTCTTAGCTGTGGATATACTTCGTATTTACTTATATATCTGCCTTGCCGGCAGTGTTAGTATTCAAGGTCCTATTTAATTCACTTTTAAATTTCATATTCTATTCTATAGCTATCTATAAAATATTATTTTTGTGAACATCAGTTTAGTTATTTTCATTAACTATATCAATTTTTTGTATGCTATATATATATGATTAAGTAATCCGTTTATTTCTCTGCCTATTTATATTCTATCTATTAATGTAATTATAAATTTCGAAGTTAAAACTAATTTGCATGGTTGTATCTACTGTAAAATAATGCATAACATTTAAATAATGTATGTTCTGTATTTCTGTTTATGTAAGTGTGTGCTAATTTTGTCTGTATTTTCTCTTCATCCATTCATTCACTTGGGACTGTTTACAGTAAACAGTACAGACTCAGACTTCTAGGGACCACCTAAAGGAGGCTTTATTTAGAAGGCATATGTGCAGTGCCAAAATCCTTACTTAAGTTCATTTAAAAACAAAATAATTTGTCATCTATGTCTTCATTTCAAGTTTCAAGCAGAATAAGAGATTCTTTCTGCTTCAATGTTCAAGAAATTCATCCAAAATTACTTTTACGTGACCCATGCAAATCTATAAGTACTCTCAGCAAAAATATAAAGAATGTATCAAATGTGTCACCATTCTGTTTTCATCAAAATGGAATTTTTTTAATTTACTTGAAATAAAATAATCAAACATTTTTGTTAACTTTACTGAAATAGTATTTTATTTTCATATTATCTATGTAAAGCCAATAATTTTTTCCAAGAGAATATAAAAGATGGCACTGGGTCAGAAACTATTTCAGCCCATGTGCCATAAAAATTGCATCTGTATAACACTTTTTATAAAAGCTGAAATACACAAATTCTACAAAATGGGTTATTGCTTACCATACAGAACAATATTTTCAAGAAGGATTAATATTTACAAACATTTGTAGTTCTGAAGAAAAAATGGTTAGCTATTGATAGACTACTGGCCAGTGTAACATATTGAATACATACATCACCTTGTAGCTTTCAACTACTTATCTACTGGCATGGGTTTGGCTTCTTTCTCAATCACATTGCTTTAAAAAGATGATGCCATTATCTTTTACTCTGGCCAATGAAAACTGGTTTTCAAAAATTTCAGTCATGCTAGTATTCCTTGCCTCCATCATCCATCAACGATTGATCTTAACAGCCTTTTTACTTTTCATTATATGCTTGGGGAGATTGATGACCCGAGTGGTACTATCATGGTGTTTGGAGATTAGGTGCCATTGCAGGCAGAATATGCTTGATCCTTTAAAGATCCATTTTTACTGTTATTCTTCTTGGACACTAGCTTTATGCAGGGTCATGTTCTATCATCGAAGGTGGTAGTTTAGCATTATCTACAATTGTCTTTTGAGTCACTAGCTACCAATTCTGGGTGATATACCAATTGACCTTGGTTATCTTTAATCACATCTTTACCCTGTAAAATTCTATATTTCACAAATAGACAAAAACTCTAAGTTGACTACAACACTATGAATAATGAACAAATATACTGACATTCATTATGTAATAAATCAAAACTTACCAACATATCCAAAATTAACTTCAATTGGAAGATTTAATTCTGACTGAAATGAAAAAGAAAATGTATTGGGAAAAGTAAATTTTCAATTTGGTAATCAATCATTCTATAGTCAAAAAAGCATAGCATAAAGCTATTGGTATATTTAAACTGTATCATCATCATCATCATCATCATCATCATCATCATATTCGGTTTAACATCTGTTTTACATGCTAGCATGTGCTGGACGCTTTCTTAAAATTGACTTCCAAGTTATCCTATTCTTCACCAGGTCTCTGCTGTTCAAATCTCCCTCAAAACATGAAGTTCAAAGAAGGTATGAAAAAGAATAAAATCAAATGTCAAGTGGGCTCTGAAGAGGATGAAGAAAGAAAAATTTCTAGGACCAGACAGAATTGTGAAATTAGCAAGGAATGCTTTGGGGTCAAAGGAAGTCAGCTTTCTTACAGGGCAGTTTAACAAAATCATGATGGCAGAGAAAATGCTGGACTGTTGGAGGAAACACATCATGGTCCCAATGTTTAAGAAAAATGGGGGGTGAGCATCTTGAACTGGGGAAACAAGTGCAAGAGCAAACTTATTTTTCACACGTTGATGGTGGATGAAAGGGTCATGGAGCAATTACTAAGATTGATTGTCAACATAGGCAATGAGCCTTGGCAATCAATGACAAATGCAATATTTGCAGAGGAAATTGCAGAAGAAATTCAAGGAAGACCAGAACATCCTGCACTGACTGCACCTTTATTGACCTAGAGCATAAGGCATAGGACTGGGTACCAAGAAAAGAAATGCTCTATTATATGTGGCCAAAGGGAGAGGAGAGGCAAAGGAGAGGCAAAGGAGAGGCAAAGGATAGGCAAAGGCAGAGGAGCCATGGCTTAATGGTTAGTGCAACTGCACCACAACCAAGAATTCTGGGTTTGATTACCCAAGTGGGCAACTGTGGAAATTCACGAAAGAAAAAGCCATTGGTTGGGGCAAGGAAGGGCATCCGGCCAAGAAATTCCTCATTGCCAAATTTAATTCCTGTGAAGGGCACCACCTGAGCCCCAGTTACTGAGGGAAAATGACATTAAAATGAAAAAAAAGGGGGAGCCCCAGAAAAATATGTTCTGATACTCAGTGATGGCAGAGATACCATTGGCAGCACAGCTGGGGACAGTGATCAATTTCATACCTCACAGAGGGCATCAACAAGGAGGTGCCATTGCAAAAAATGTTTGCCCTTATGGTTTTGTGTGGTGAGAGAACAATCTGGAATTGTCAAGGGATGCATTGGAGACTAGTAGCAAGCAGATATTAAGGTCAAAGACAGAATTTCTATACTTTAATGGTGTGGAACAGGAGAGTCTCAAGGATACTTTCCATATTGCCATGGAATTGAACACAAAGAAAGGATCTTTCCAGGATAAGTATTTATTATTTTAGGTATTAAAAACTGTAGCTGGTCAACTAAGTTTTCAAAACATTAATACAATTTCAAATATATTTACAACTTCAAAATGATGGCCAATGTGTACAAATCACAAACCAAAAGAAAAATGGGTGTCGCAAGAGGCATCCACTCAGTCTAAAATATGGAAAAATGTGGCTGAATACATCATTAATGGGTCTATCCATGCAAAATATTGTTAAGTTAAGTAGTGTCTTGATCTGGGTAGGTGCCCAAGCATAGAACCTTATTAAAGCTAAACAGTCTAAGGGCACTTCTCTTAGGATTGAAAATGTACTGGTCTTTCCAAAGTCCTAGGTTACTGCCTGACTAACTCAACCAATTTATTTTGAAGCCCATAATAAAGTTCATAATGCAAGGCAAAACCCAAGGCAGAACACTACTGCATTTTACATTGGAATGGTGGAATTCCATTGTTAAGCTCCCCTTCCTGAAAACTCTGACTTAGTAAGTGTTAATAAGCTAATTAATGGATGCTTGAATTTTCAATGTAAATGGAAGCTAATCTATAATGATAGTTACTGTTATGGCTTGCTTAAACATATTAAGGTAGCATGTACCAGTGAATGTAATCATGAAATGCCTTGGCGAAGTACAGATTCAAGCCTTCTGCTCACACTATCTCTCCAAATGTTCTCAATATAGCAGTACAAAGCTGAAATATAGACAGCAACTACTTATGTACATCCTCAGAATCTGTTATTCTTCAACCCAACAAAAATAGAATATATAAACCATGGTGTAATTGACCTGCACAACTTCAGGGGTGATGTCCAGCAAGAGAAACAAATTGTCAATTTTGTGAGAGGAAGGACCCATTTAACAACAGAAGTTTTTGTAAATATGTATGTATTTCTAAAATTTTTGAATTGGTTATCCTGTATAAATTTCGTAAATAATAATAATAATAATAATAATAATAATAATAATAATAATAATGATAATAATAATAATAATAATAATAATAATAATAATAATAAGGGATGCTATAAGAAAGCTTGTAAACCAAAAAAAGCTAGGCAAGTGACACAAATTATCTCAACATGACATTGAGCTAATTTATGGAGCTGCAGTTAACAATGTGCCAACTGAAAAGCAATTCTTGAAAGTTCTTGCTGCTGTCACAAGTGACTCTTAAAAACAGACAACCTTGGTAAGTACACACACTGGTGCAATGGTCATTTGTATATTAAGTCTCCCTTGAGAAAGATATCACTGACCTGCATTTAAAAACTCTTGTCCAAAGTTTGAAGGTTTTTCAAGTGATTTTTGTATTTTTTTGGTACACTGAATCTAAAAATACTAATTATTTTCTTTGGTCAGGTCAAGTTTTTGAGATATGTTTAGTGCATGTTTTGTCCCTTAAATAGTACTCAATTCAAGAAAAACTGGGCTACAGCTGGTCCAATCTTTGTTTTCATACAGAAAATAAAACTTGAGGAGCCTCAGTCTGATACCAAAACTGCATCTGTCTTTGACTTTGAGAGATAGAAACTTTTCAGTTTACACCTGGATGGTCATTTGTTGTTTAGCAGAGCTGAACTCCAGTCAATGTGACTTGAAATTGCAACTTACAGATGTAGTGCTTCTTTTTAGTATTTTAGATAAAGAAAGAATGGATTGCAAATGTACAAATCATCCTGAGAGGTTCTATTATATATATATATATATATATATATATATATATATATATATGTTATAATGTGATTTTTCCTGGTTTTCTTGCAAAAATACTATTTTGTGAAGAAGGCATATCATGCTTACTTTGGAGTTAAGCTTGGAGACCAGGTCAACCCATCTGCACCCCATGTTAGCTGCAAAACATGTGTTAAGAAATTGTGTGACTAGAGAAATAAACAAAGGAAAGGAAAAGTTTGTCATCCACTGTTCCTATGGTGTGGAGAGAGGGTAAAGATCATGTGACAGACTGCTATTTTGCATGAGTAATCTTCAAGGAACCAATAGCAATAATAAGCATTGTGTTCAGTGTCCTGATGTTCCATCTGCCACAAGACCAGTCCCTCACGGTTTAGATCTACCTATTCCAGACTCAGATGTTACAATGGAATCAAGCTCTGAATTGGAATCTGATAACACATATGACAGAAAAGAGGGCAAAGAATACATGCCAGAAGAGAATGACCAGGCAGTGCCTCTAAAACAACCAGATCTCAATGACCTGACATGAGATCTAAACCTCTCAAAGTAATCAGCACAGCTTCTAGGTTCTCATATTTATAAGTTTTTTTGCTAGCACCTGGAACAACATTATTCTGGCATTGAAAGCATGAAAGATAATTTAGACAGTTCTTCCCAACCCACAGGGACTAGTCATTGGTTTACTACAACAAAATTGCTGATTTCATGAAATTAATGGGGATGGACTATGTTGCTAAAAAAAGGGGGAATTCTCATCAACTTGTTTTGCAGAAGTATCAAGGCAGTTCTCCTTTATAATGGAAAGAAATACTCTCTGATTCCAAATGGTCATTGTGCAAATAAAAGAAATCCATGACAATGTGGATCAGTTGCTGTCTGCTCTGAAATACCATGACTATATTAGTTAATCTGCAGAAATCCTTAGGTTGTTGGATTGGTTTTGGGGCTACAGGGTGAGTACACACAGTATCCACACTTTCTGTGTTTGTGGGGCAGTTGGGGCAATGATCAATGCTATATCAGACAAGAATGGTTGCCAAGATAAGGGTTGAAATCTGGTTTCCACAATGTTCAGTCTCACCCTCTTGTTGAACCAAACAATATATTACTTTGACCCTAACATATCAAACTGGGACTTATTAACTTTGCAAAGGTCATGGGCAAAAAAGGCAGAGGGATTACTTTCTTTCAGCAGTTGTTTCCTCAAATAGGCTTTGGAAAGCTTAAGACTGGCATCTTTTTTGATGGGGGGTCTCAGATATGAGAACTTATGAAGGCCTCAATGTTTAATGATGTAATGAGTGCACCTGGGCTGTCTGCTTGGCTGCCACTTAAGCCAGTAATTACAACCTTTCTGGAAAACAACTGGTGTGCAGAATACAAGAGGAAAGTTGATGAATTTCTGAATAACTATTAAAAATTAGGAGCTCATATGTCAGTCAAAATGCACTTTCTATGGTCTCACTATTTCCCTCAGAACTGTGGAGACTTAAGTGAGGAAAAAGTAAAATGTTTCCACCAGGTCATTTGTGTCATGGGAGAATGCTATCAAAGCCAGTGGGATGTGAACTATCTTGCAGACTACTATTGGTGTTTGAAACGAAATGTGGTGTCTACGCAGCACAGGAGAAAGTCACATCAAAAGGACCATCCTCCATGATTAGCTTTTGTAATGTAAAATATTTATTTTCTGAAGTTTGTTAGATGAAATGCATGCTTTTTGTGTACTAAATCCAAAATTAAAGGTAATAAATAACACTAAAGGGTATTAATAACAATTCTCTTACAATGTTGTATCTCAAAAACTTGACCTGATTGAACAAAATGAGTATGATATTTAAATTTTGAATAGCAAACTACCCTAAAATGAGCTATCACATGCTTGACCATTCAAACTTCATAGACCAGTGTATTAATCAAAGAAGGTAGTCCAACAAAGCCAAAGAAAACTGTACATGAGCACTGGGGCTGACATGGGAATCCATGGTGAGATAATAGCCAAGACAACAACATATAACAGTCACACAAATTATCCCTGCATTATGTTCACAGACCTTGGCAATGAAATATTTTAGGTCTTTATTTGCACCAACACCTTAAACTGTGTATTTCATGTAAATGCAAAAATTAGCTGTTAACTGTAAGCTGTTAACTAACATCACTAAGGAATCTGAAGTTGATTGTGTACACCTGCACAAAAAATGGAGACTATACCTACCTCTAGGAAATAAAATGAGGGACCCCTGCAAGATGTAAAAATCATCTTTCAAGTATGTTTGATGGTTCTGTTGGACTTTTTGAAAGTAGAGCTACAGCTCAAACTTACACCAGATGCCAACCCAGTGTAGCTCCCTCTTTGTTGGATGTCAAACTCAACCAAGAACTTCATAAAATGGAGGTGGGGGAATCATTCATACTTCCCCTGAAACCATTAAAAACCCCATATTCTTGTTTTTATGGCCAAGAAAAATGGAGATAATTTATGCATTGGCCTTGACCCTTGAAACCTTAATAGGAGACACAAATATAATTATGCACAATATGGTATACTGAGAGGATACACAGACTACATTTCCTCTACAAATTACTTATCACTCCTGGATGCAAAAGGTGCCTATTGGAACAAAATATGGGGTCCTGAAAGTCAACAGCTTGCAACTTTTAACACTTCATTCAAGAACTACTGCCTCATTTATATTCCATTTGGTCTTTTGATATCATCAGTAATTTTTCATGATAAAATGGTCAAATCTCTTACTGAAGTTCAAACCATGTTCCTTTGTGCTGATGACATCAATATTAGGGATTTAACTTAAGAAAGAAACAAAAACAATCTGCTTGAGACAGTGGACCAAGCCCACAAGGCTAGCATAAAGTTCAATTCTGACAAATGCATAATTAAGAAGCAGAGAATGGATTATTTTGCCTGAGGTATATCTCCAGGTGAGGTGGGGCAATGCCTAAAAAAAGTTCAAGCAATTTTAAAAGCTGGCTGTCCTAAAGAATAAATGGGAAACTTTTTGGGAAAAGTTGGGAAAAGTTTTTTTTGCTCTGTGAACTTCAAGTCCACTTTCACTCCCAACCTTCAACAGAAAGCCTACATGTTGTATGGAGAAGAGAGATCCAAAGAGAATTTAATAACACTCAATGATCAATAGCAAATGCAAGACAGCCAGATCATTGCATCATCTAATTGCCAGTTGACATTGAAACTTATGCCTTTCTTAAACACCTTGGTGCATCCCCCTTCAACAATTGATGACCTGTCCATATTCCTGGGAAACCTCCTGCACTAACAAAAATGGAGTGGCCAAATAAAAAAATGAAAGTTAACTTTGTTTGCATGTGAGTAAAAGAATTTGTACATCTATGGGAGGCCACTAAAAGTCCACACAGATCACAAACCTCTTTAAAGCATTTCTAAGAAACCAATAAATTTAAACCCTTTTATGACTTAACAAATGCTGCTATACCTCAGAATTTATAACAATGATGTACAGCATATATGAGGAAATAGTGTACTAAAAATTGACACACTCTTTGTGCTTGTCAGGTCTGATACAGTTCAGACTATTCCAGATTAATATCTAAACATACTTAACATTCGCATTGCACAAGCTACACTACAAAACGAAAACAAACATGACTCAATCCTGTCAAAGTTAAGTAAACTCATCCATAGTGGTTGATCAGAGAGCATCTGGGATCCATCAGATACTTTATAATAATATTGGCCTTCCTGAGAAAACCTTGATATAGTTGATGAGCTTGTAATGAAAGAAGACCACACTGAAGTCCCTTTCACCCTCAGAGGTTAGACTCTCAAACACTTTCATGATGGCCAAAATCAGCAACTCTACAAAGAACTTGTTTAAAAGTTTACTCCCGTTACATGCAGAATTACAATAAATTGGAGATACAACACTGCAATGATGGTCAGATGTATAATATTGGATAATCAATAAAGAAAACAATAGATAAATCAGATGGGACAGGGTCAACATTAAATTTCATTATCCAATATCAGGGACAAAACGAGATCCAGTACTCACACACTTTCCATCCTATATAACCTATATGCTGCCATGGTTAGATGAGGTCCCACTAGGCATCAGGCATTGTCCCAACTCTAGAATATCAAAGACTAGCCACTCACATAATGTAGCTCAGATGGCACCAAATAAGGTGTTGAATCAAATACTAGCTTCACCAACTCCAATGACACCCATGTCTAGCCACCTGGACATAAGGTTTATCAGTGTACATGAGCTACACAATAAATCACACTTTACTTAGATGTGAAAGTGATTGCTGAATGAACAGGTTTTGAAGGCCTAGCCCAATGGTGAAACAAGTCCTGGGACCTCTGTCCCCATGTTTTAAAGTTGTGCTGTGTTTTAATGTATCAATTACTGCAGCATAGTGCAATTAAAGTTAATAGCTTATTGTTAACTCAACATATAAAGGCTTTATAGCCCTTTAAACTAGTCATTATTTTTAAAGGGGGCATGTATATTACTAAAGGTATTACTTGTTTAGAGCTGAAAATTAAAGAGATCATGATTTCCCACTTGAGTCTCCCAGTTTCAAAATGCAAGTGTCTAATGGCACTTGCTTTTACCCCAATGGTGTTTATTAAAATTTCCATGGGATAATTTGTAAAAGCCACAGGTGGTTATGTGTGTATGTATGTATGAAAAAATACAATACAAATACAAATCAATACAGGCAAGGCACCTGGTCAAGATGGCCTCCCTGTTGAACTTCTAAAGATTGAAAGTGAAAATGTGACCAATGCAGTATTCAATCTTGTTACTAAGACCTGGCATGGTACCAACGTACCCAGGGATTGGATATATAGTATGTTGTAATAGACGATCTTCACTTCAATTGACATTTAATAGGACATTTTATAGATTTTGGGTTCCCTGTGGGCTACGAACCTGTTATTGTTATCGTCAGCAGTCATTTGTATTGTTAGCCACCATTTTGTACACTGAGCTGTTTTATTGTTGATTAAAGACCAACGTGAGGTCAATTCGTAGTTAATCATTTATTACAATTTAATCAACAATAACATTGGGATAATATGGATAAGTTCTTACACTCAGAGCGATTAGACACCAACCCAAACAGTGGAACAGCCGCCAAGGAATGGCTCCATTGGAAGCGTACATTCAACAACTTTTTGGCTGTACTACCACAGGACGGTTTGGATAAACTTGCAGTTCTGTCTAACTTTGTTTCGCCGAACATCTTCCAACATATAGAGGATTACACAGATTATAAAACATCAATTGAAACACTCCAGAATCTCTTCATCAAACTGAAAAATGAAGTTTTTGCTCATCATCTTTTAACAACTAGAAAACAAACTCCAACAGAGATGCTCAATGAGTACTTACAAGGCTGAAATCATTAAGCAAAGATTGTAATTACCAAAGGGTGACAGCCATACAATACTGTGAAGAAAGCATAAGAGATGCCTTTATCGCTGGTTTGCAGTCAAATCTCATATGCCAAAGACTATTGGAAAACAAAACACTTGACTTAAAAACCATGTTTGATCAAGCAAGATCTCTCGAGTCGGCCATAAAGAGTTCTGAGTCATATTCGACCCCTAATAAGCTAGTCAATGCTGCTATTCCTGTCAAGTCCTCAGAATCCACAGATAACCAGGCAGATAATTTGGCTTGTGCTGCTGCTGAAACCTCTTTCAGTTGTTATTTCTGTGGAAAGAGCAAACACCCAAGATCTAAGTGCCCTGCAAAGGATGCTACATGTGCAAAGTGTAAGTCACTATGCCAGAGTCTCTCTTTCTCAAGGTTATCAGCATCCGTTCATCTTCCTGTTATAGCTACCACTCAATGTCCAATGTCCTGCGTCCAAGTCAACAGCTGCAATCAAGTTGGGAAAATTCACAGTACAGGCATTGTTTGACAGTGGCAGCACTAAGAGTTTTATACACCCAGATTTAGTGACGAAGGCTGGGCTGATGATACAACCAGCTAGAGGAGTTGTTTCTATGGCTTCTACTGCCTTATCTGCTAATGTTACTGAACTTGTACTGCTAACCTAGAATACCAGAACCAGAAATACACAAACATCCGCCTTTCAGTCCTTCCTGGACTCTGCACTGAACTCATACTTGGCCTGGACTTTCAATATGGGGGCAGCCAAACCACATTGTCTGTTTGTGGTTTCAGCACCCTCAGCATGGATCCAGCAGAACCTTTTGCTAATCTAAGTGAGAACTGTCTCCCAATTGCATGCAAATCTCATCACTACAGTAATGATGACTTAAAGTTTATTGATGGAGAAGTTGGAAGGCTACACAAAAAAGGAATCATAGAACCCACCCACTCCCCATGGAGAGCGCAAGTGGTTGTGACCAAAGATGACAATCACAAAAAGAGACTAGCTATCGACTACTCCCAAACTATTAATCGCTTCACTCAACTAGACGCCTTCCCACTTCCAAGGATGAATGACTTAGTAAACAACCTAGCACAGTACCAAGTCTTCAGCACAATTGATCTGAAAAGCGCTTACCATCAGGTTCCTCTCAAAGACGAAGATAAACAATACACAGCCTTTGAAGCATGTGGCAATCTCTATCAGTTCACACGTCTCCCATTTGGCATCACAAATGGGGTTGCTTGTTTTCAATGAGAAATGATGCAGTTCCTTGACCAGAACAATCTCAATGCAGTTTTCATTACCTGGATAACATCACTATCTGTGGGAAGGACCAACAGGAGCCTGTTATTGTTATTGTCAGTGGTCATTTGTATTGTTAGCCACCATTTTGTACACTGAGCTGTTTTATTGTTGATTAAAGCCCAATGTGAGGTCAATTCATAGTTAATCATTTATTACAGTATCTTAGTGTCTCTGTTTAAAGGGAAAGGAGAGAAAGGTGTATGTGATCACTATCGGGGAATTACACTCCTAGAAGCTGTGAAGAAAGTTTTCTTAAGACTGTTGTTAAACAGGCTAATGAAAGATATCTGTCCAACAACCATTCCTAAATCGCAGAGTGGCTTTGGGCCAAACACCTGATAGTGAAGTACTTGTAAGAGCAGGATACACAAGTATCGAGTCAATGATCATCACCAATCATATGTGCTAGGCAGGCCATATGGTTTGTATGGAGGACAATAGACTCCCTAAGCAACTGTTTTATGGGCAACTCCAGACTGGAAAGCAACTACAACACAAACCCAGAAGAAGGTACAAAGACTGCATCAAAGAAAACCTAAAGAAACTAGGAAGACCTTAAAAACTGTGACAGCTAGCCTTGGAAAGCTCAACTTGGAGAAGGCACATGAAGACAGGTAATAATAAGTATACAATATATATCAGATGTTAATTAATATTTACCAAGGCATCTTTCTTGACTTCAAGGTCCTGCAATACAGCATTCCCTGCAATTAGAATAAGGACAACATTGTCAATATTGCTTTCATGTTAAGGAAAACTAATAACATTCTACTGGCTTCCTCATTAAAAATAACTAGAGAACAATCATTCACGATTTGCAGTGAAGTTGAATAGCCTATTTTACCCTTTGACCAAATATTAAACCATTTTGAGTCAATTGAGATATATACTTTCTTGCAACTGCTTTCCTGACAATGCCTGTTTCTGCTCCTGTGCAAAATCCAGTTCTGCTAGGCAATTTTAAAAAATAAAGTAAAAAGCAAACTCTGAATAAGAATATTTTCAAGATTTCAAAATATCAAGCACATGGAAATAAAAATATTACATTTGCTCAGAATACCTTGACAATTTTTAGTCAAACTGAGACCAACGTTTTCTATAAGCATACACATGCTGGATAGTATAGTCAATTTATTAGTCAATTTTATGGAAGTTAAAAATGGCATGGATTAAATATTTTTTCACTACTGCACATTAAAGGCTTCATCAAACAATAAATTCTTGGCATCTTGTCTTTTTTGTCCATGCATGGTTTTCCAATTAATGTTACCTATGTTACCTGTTGTGTTCGTCAATTTAATGCCAACAGTCATCATCATATTCGGTTTAACGTCCGGTTTACATGCTAGCATGTGTTGGACGATTTCTTGAAATTGACTTCCAAGTTATCCTATCCTTCACTAGGTCTCTGCTGACACCTTTTTGTTTCAGATCCATCCTTATCACTTCCTCCCATGTTTTCTTTGGTCTTCCTCTGCCAGTGGTTCCTGCCACCTTGATTGTTCTGCATCTACTTGTCCAAGCATTCTTGTCCATTCTCTCCACATGACCAAACCAACGAAGCCTCCTATTCTGCATACAGCTGCCAATACTGTCCAGATTCAATCTCCTTCTGAGTTCATTAGAACTGAGCCTGTCCTTTAGACTTACGTTGCACATCCATCTTATCATTCTCATGTCATTCCGCTCCATGCGGCTGACATCTTCAGCTTTCACTGGCCAAGTTTCACTGCCATACATCATTGTGCTACGTACACATGCCTGGTAGACTCTACCTTTGGTAGGTAATGGCAGAGCTCTGCTGGTTAACAATGGCATCAGCTCCCTGAACTTACTCCATCCACTGTTAACCCTTGCTGTAACACTTGCACCAGCTCCCCCCTCAGCTCCAAGGGTGTCACCAAGGTAGCAAAACTTCTGGACAACCTCAATATCCTCACCCTCCAAATGCACTTTATGTAGGTCTAAGTCACAGGTTGCCTCTCCTTCTTTGCACCTCTTGCAGCTAAAACGGTTAGTTTCTGTCAGTTTGCCCTTTATTCCACTGCACCGTTTATGTACCCAGTGCTTGCAAGTACCACAATAGATTGAGTTGCTCCCAACTCCCTTCCCACAGACTGAACAGGGAAACTTTCCTTTCTCCAATGGCTTTCCTAAATTGCAACCACTGACCATCACTTTTGTCTTGCCCATGTTCACTCTCAAACCTTTACCTTCCAAACCCTTCTTCCAAGTCTCTAACTTAGCAAGTAGACCATCCAATGTCTCACTGGAGAGAACCAGGTCATCTGCATATAGCAATTCCTCTGGGCAACCCTTTCGAAACTCTCTTGACAGTGCTTCCAAAACACAAATAAAAAGCAGTGGACTTATTACAGATCCCTGATGAACTCCAACACCCACACCAAAACTCTCAGTATAGGAACTGTTGACCCTTACCCGACTTTTAGCATTTCTGTACATTGCCTGAACAACCTTAATCAGCCATTCACTTACTCCTAGTTTCCGTAAAGCCCACCAAACAACTTCTCTTGGCACTCTGTCAAAGGCTTTTTCCAAATCCACAAAGGCAAAGTACAGCTTCTTGTTTTTCCCAAGGTACTTCTCTTGCATTTGTCTAAGGATAAAAATGGCATCAATAGTTCCTCGTCCAGGCATAAAACCAAATTGCATGTCATCAATGTTTATTTCAATTCTAATTTGTTTTTCCATAACTCTTTCAACAACTTTCAGGACTTGGTCCATTAGCTTTAATCCTCTGTAATTATCTCTTTCTAGAGCTTCTCCTTTTCCTTTGTAACAATTGATAATTGTACTTATTTCCCAGTCCTCAGGAATGACACCATCTCTTATGATCTGATTTGTTAGATCAGTGATCATCTCTATACTTCTTTCACCTGCAGCTTTGACCATCTCTGCCACAATTCCTGAAGGACCAGCTGCTTTGCCTTTCTTCATTTTCTTTACAGCTTCCCTCACCATTTCTTTCTCAATGAAAATGGCTGGTCCAGATACTGTTTCTACCTCTCCAAGATTTTCTCTATCCCAACAAAACTCTGTGTTCAACAATCTCTCATAATAGCACTTCCAGGCATTCTTCTTTTCAAGTTCACTTGTTGCAAGTTCTCCATCATCATTCCTGATACACTTTTCTCCAATGATATCCTGATTAGTCTTGATCATCTGCTTAGCTATCTTGAATACTTCATTCTTCTGGTCATCTCTACGCATTATGTCTGGAAACCTTCTTTTCTCGGCATCCATCTTTGCTTTGTAGATTGCTTGCCTAGCTACTCTCTTGGCCTCCAGATACCTTTCTTTGTTAACTAACCCCTTTTTCCATTGACTCCACAGCCTTCTCTTCTCTTTCACATAATTTTCAACAGAAGTATTCCACCACCATGTCACTCTATGACGTGGAGGCCCTTTTGTCCAGCCACAGACTTGGTCTGTGGCTTTTAAAAGTGTATCCTTGATCTTCTCCCATTGCTCTTCTACACTTCGTAGGTCTTTTCCTGGACTAGCACCCACAATTGCATTCACTTGATCTTCAAAGGCCTGCTTTACTTGTCCATCATTTAGTCTCCACACCTTTCTCCTTGGGATATACTTTCTTTTCACTTTATGTACTTTCTTAATCCTGAAGTCACAAATTACTGGCTTATGCTGGGTCACAAATTCTTCACCAGGTATCACTTTTACATCTTGCAAATACTTCCTGTCTTTTGTCTTTACCAAAATGTAGTCCACTTGAGTCATAGCTGCCCCAGACTCCTAGGTTACCAGATGGCTATTCCTTTTCTTAAAAATAGTATTCGCCACCAACATGTCCATGGCAAGTCCAAACTCTAGAATTCTTTCACCCTCCTTATTTCGGTCACCATATCCATTTCCTCCATGGACTCCCTCAAACCCAGATGCTGTTCTTCCAACATGGCCATTTAGATCACCTGCAATAGCAACAACTTCTTTCTCTGCCAGCTTACCAGTGACTGCAATGAGACTGTCATAGAATTCATCCTTGACTTCTTCACTTAAGCCACATTGTGGTGCATACACTGATATTGCTGTGAAGATTGTCTCACCTATCATCAGTTTAATCAGCATAATTCGATCATTTATGCGTTTGACATCAATCACCTTGTCTATCCATTTCTCTGCAACAAAGATACCTACACCACCTGTGCCTTTTCCATTACCAATCCAAAACAGCTTGTATGTTGCCTTTTTCCCTTCTATCATTCTTACAGATTTCCCTCTCCATCGTGTTTCTTGCATGCAGCACAAATCAATGTGTCTTCGCTCAAGAAACTCTGCTACTTCGCCAGATCTACCTCTCAAACTTCCCACATTCAGACTACAGAGTCTGAAGCTTGTCATCACTTCCTTCAGTTGATGGCCCGAAGACCATGCTTGGTCTCATTCAAGCATGAAATACCAGTTTGAGAACTGGCGGGGTATAGTCTTTCTCTCACGGGCAGGTGAAGCGCTCTTCAGCCTTGGATGGCAATCACCTAGAGATGGTGTCTCAACAGTGTCAACAATTATCAAGGCATAAATAATGAAGAAAATGAAATGACCACAATTTTTATAAAACTACCATAACCTGGTCAAAAGGAACAACATTTCCTCTGCTCATATTACAGAAAGTTAACAAGTACACAAAAGCACTCATTTACCTGAAAAGCTGTTTCAAACTAAGGAAGTAGCATGTGTTGTCCAATGAAAGACCACATTTCAATCTTCCAAAAAGCTAAAGTTTTTTACTAACTCATGAGCCCAGGGCATGGAAGAAAAAATAAGTCAAGAAAAAAACATCCTTATTCTCCTCCTCTTCATCATCATCATCATCATCATCATCATCATCATCATCATCATCATCATCATCATCACCACCACCACCACTTTCCCTATTTAACATTTTTTCCAAGTCAGCATGGGTATGACAATGCTCTCGTGATGCTATCCATCCATTCATTGCAATCTTTTGCCAATGTAGATAAATGGATGGATAAATGAGTACATAAATGGATGGATGGGTGCATAGATGGCTGGATGGATGCATGCGTGGATTGATGGATGGACAGATTAATGGGTAAATTAATGGATGTATGGGTGGATGGATGCATGCATGGTTGGATGGATGGATGCAGAAACACATAGATGGCTGCATGCATGCATGGATAAATGATAGATAAATGGATGGATAAATGAGTTCATAAATGGATGGATGGATGGATGGATGGATGGATGGATGGATGGATGGATGGGTGGATGGATGGGTGGATGGATGGATGAATGGATGGGTGGATGGATAAGTGGATGCATGAATGCATGGATGAAATGATAAATGATGGATAAATGGTTAGATAAATGAGTACATAAATGGATGCATGCATGGGTAGATACATGCATGGTTTGATTGATGGATGGATGTATGGATGGATGCATGGACATGCCCTGAAGAGCAATTTGAAACTACTGGAGATTAATGTGAACAATTGGTGAGTTGTAACTCCAGACTATGTTCAATAGAGAAGAAAAATCATGGAAGGATGTAAGAGAGATGTGTATGTCATGCTCTATTAAAATGTGCTCTAAAAATCAGGATGAAAGTGCAGTGCCTGGTGATATTCAAGAGGTAATGAAGTGCACTGTGTAATGCAGCTTTCTTTTGTTAAAAGCTGGACTAGTGAACCATCTTAAGTCACACAGTTGAAGGCAAGATCAACAATTTTATGAGGAGATATTGCCAACTTATCCACCAATGCATTGTTCCACTAGCTGTGGTCTAGTCTGTAAATCAGCAAGTGGTCTAATAAAACATTCAAAGATTCATAATTACTTTTATCTGCATGCAGCTTCGAAAGTGAGAAAGCTCATCTGTTGTCTTTGTGAATGTTCATGCAAGACAGAAGTTGGGTTGAAGTCATCTGTGTGCATTGACACACAATATCAAATTGAAGAGGTGTCAAACTTCTTTATCATTATGTATGTATGTATATATGTATGTATGTATGTATGCATGTATGTACTGATGTGGCAAAAACCATTACAACCTTTTAAAAGGTTAAATAATTAACACTCTATATTGTTAATAAAAAACAAATACAATATGATTTCAAATGAAAATGACTACCTCTAAAAACACTTGAATTTGAGTGGCAGTGTTAGCAAGAAAAGGTCAGATTGACCTTATTTCCATATGCATTTTTTACCTGTCTTACTTTTACATGACATGGCATTCACATTAAACTTAGCCCTCTATGTTATGCAGCTTTGGTTGCCTGATTAAAATACTTCATCAAAATAATTTTTATAAATTATTTTGATGAAGTATTCCAATATTTTTAATAGTTTTATAAATTTTATAAAAAATAAAAATTGATGCATAACACACTCACATATTAGTTCCAGATGGCTCACACCCTGACCTAAAGCATGAAGGAGCAGATTAGTTTTGGTCTTCAAGATAATACACCATCACTAGACCACACCTTTATCAACAACATTCAGTGCAATGAGTAACATGCATCACTTACATACAGTTTGATTATGGGAGATCTTAAGGTATATCAGGAATCACATAATTTATTAAAGGAGACACATGAAGTTAATGTACAAGTGCACCAAGATACTTGTGCATGATATGGAGTTTCAAAGTGTGAAGAAATTGCATTCAAACATGGGGAAATGCTGAAAGTTAAAGGATTCCAAATGTTACAAGAAAGGATGAGACTGTTGATGGAGATCAGGAGGAAATGTATATGTTTCTTGGAGTGAAGCAGGCAGATGGTATTAAGGCAAAGCAGGTGTATGGGAGAGTTAAAGAAGAAGTGACAAAATGGCTGAAACTTTTTTTTTTGTTTTAACATCATTCCCCCCCACCCCCCAGTAACTTGGACTCAGACAGTGCTCTTCATAGGGACTTGGATTAGGCAGTGAGGAATTTCTTGTCTGGATTCCCTTCCTGATGCCAACCAATGGCTTTTTCTTTTGTGAATTTCCAAAGTCGCCCACTCAGGGAATCAAACCCAGAATTCTTGGTTATGGTGCAGTTTCACTAACCATTAGGTCACAGCTCCTCAAAAAACTGCTAATGAAATCTGAACTAGATGACAAAAACTTGAAAAAAGCAATTAATTCTAAAGTTATTCCAGTGGCAGCCTATCCAATGAATTTTAGAAAAAATGACAAAAGGTGAACTGCATGAGCTGGATCACATTGTTAAAAGGGAATTGAGGAAGAACAACATGTTAAGAAGACAAGAAAGTGCTGACCAATTTTATCTGATGAGAGGCCAAGGTTGAAGGGGATTAAAGTCCATTAGATATGTGTGTACAGAGACAAGGACAAGAGTTGCCTGTTATATGTGCAAATCAAATAATAAATGGATTCAAGCAGCATGGCAGAGAGAAACAGTGAAAGAAAATAATGCCATCATTGATGAAGCAGTAAAAGGAATGATGGAAATTTATATGTCATTTGAATTTATAGAGAATTGTGTAGGGTTAGACAGTGAATCACAGGACATAAGATGAAAACCAACATGGAGGAAGGTGAAGACAAATTTGAGAAAGGGTATAGGAAAGAAACAAAAGAAAGCCAATGAAAAACAAGAATAACAAAGTGATTTATATAGAAGAGAAGAGCAGGAATGCCATCTCTGGTTAAAGCAGAGATTAACACCAAGAAAGTCAACATCAATAATGGCAATAATTGGACAGATGGCTGGAAAAAAGGATAGAAGTGCCAAGTGGACCAACTCAAAATGTGAAGTGTTGACTATGTGAAGAAGTTAATGAAACAGTCAAGCACTGTTAGATATAGGACTATAGGCAATAGTGAATATTTAGCACAACATAAAAGGGCATTAATTGCAATATCAATTGCATAGACAAAGGAAGGAAAAGGATCAAAGTGCTATGAACAAAAATGTGTGAAAGGTCATTTGCAGGGCAGTTCAGTATCAAGTTTGACACAAACAAATGGGTACACTGACAGTGAGTTCATTTTTTTGTCATACAAATTATGCTAAGCACTATTTTGTATCAATGCCGACGCTCATGCATAGAACCAACGAAAAGGGAGCAAAATAGAGCTCCTAAGCTGGAGGTTAGAGACCGAAGGCTGGACCAAAGACCAGAAAGGAGTAAAATGGAGCTCATGTGAGAGAATTTTGCAGTCGAGAGGTGAATAAGAAGGCCTGAAAACATGCGATTAAAAAACTGTCCGATAATGGCTCCATTAAAACAGGTTTACTCCCGCGTGATTTTGAGAAGAGGCGCCAAGGTTATTTCCCCACTCGCAGTTTATGCTTACTGGAAGAGTAGTCTCTACCGTAAAGTCAGAAATTTCATTTCATTTACATTATAGTTCTTGTGACACAAACTAATGACCATTTAAAAATTAACTTTAATGAATAATTGTGTAAGTTAAAAATTGTAATTCGATATATAACTGTGATTTTTTTCAATAGACCTTGTTCCTGTAATGTGATTTCTACTATTTTGTTAATGAAATATCTAGGTGATATTAATTTTGATTTCAAAACTGGCAACCTGTTGAGTTCAACCTGAAAAACTTGGCTTTAACAGTCCTGGTCACAACTGGCCCCTTTTCCCCGCCAAATGTCCCAATTTATTAAATGACCATGCTAAAAATACTGTACCGGTTGATTTAAATGGTCAAAGGGATATTTTTGCGTCTGAATTATGATTAAATGTCTTCCAGTATTAATTTCAATGCGAATTAGCATAATATTAAATGACTGCTCATGTAATAACAACCTCCCCGAATATATGGATTAATACAATTGGGATACCCATAAACAACACACCCCATAGAGTCCAACAAAGATTCCGAAGAAAGATATACAAGGTTAATTTCCTTTCATTTTGACCATAGCTATGGCTATTGATCATTCTGACCAAAAGTTTAAAATGAAGTAACCTCTCAGTATTTTGGCTTACGATGCACATGCAAATCCAAGTTCTTTTACTCTTCAGCGATGAAGTAACCAACGCTCACGACATCATATCATCATCTCGTCACGATATTCACCAATCCTGTATTTTTAAATCACGGTATCATTATCCTGCCTTGAACACGCCAATTAATATTCCTAGAATTTACAGCATAAAATACAAGAAAAATATTGTGTTAATGCCACATACCACTCCATATTCCAAGCGAAAGATTGTTGGAGTCAAGTCTTTCAATGTATCTTCCCAAATGCTTATTCAGTATACCAACGACAGCTCCTTCCAAAACCATACTTTAGTCCTTCTTGCGAAAGTTTGGCAACTGTTTAGCTTAATCCAACAATAACAAGTACTTTTGCTGATACAACTGGCTTTTCTGTTTGTAAACATTACTAAATATTATATGAATTAAAGTAATTTAGCGTCCACAGAAGCGCTGATTCCCTCGGAAAACTTCTGATTAACACTAATCTCCTGTACCAAGAAGTCATTGCAATTTTTGCTTTAAATTAGCTAGTACAATCGGCCCACTCAGTTTGTTGATTTGTTTTATATAAAGTCTTTAAATAAGTCCAGTAAAGATCTTAATAGTATCTTTCTCAAAGGGCATGTAAAGCTTAACTGTATCCTCCCACAACTGTCATTGTGTGAATTTCCTTTTGCAAAGTCTGAGTTTTTTGAACCGCTTTGCAAAATTGTCTTCGTTTTGATGATGTGAAAAGCTGGTGATAAAAACGACTGACTGCAAGACTTGGCTCAAGTCTACTTTTTCTTTCAGTTTAAAAGTCATGCAAAATATCAACCCTCTGCTCCATGGAAATGTGAAGAAGAAGAAGAGGAGGAGGAGAAGGAGAAGGAGGAGGAAGAAGAACTAAAAAAGGGTGGCGCAAAGAGGTAAGAATTGACATTAGATCTATGATCAAGGATAGTATTCAGAAGCTGAGGACCTCTACAAAGAAGAAAGAAACTACATTCAGAGATTTATTAGCACAAAGAGAAACAACTGAAAAAAGATGAAGATGTCGAGAGAAAAAAGTCACGCAAAATGCAAAAAACTGAATTCTTACCAGTGAAGAAAGCTCATCACAACACTTTCGATGATAACAAGAAACGACTAAGACAAGTCACATTTCGTCTTTGAGACAAAGACAGTCACCATGTGGAAGTAGGTAAGTCTTAGTTGGGGGTCCTTTAGGAGTCTACCCAGACCCCAAGAAAAAACATAGCACTGCATTGATTCTCAAGGTTTAGCAGTAAACAAAAATTAAGCTTTCATAATGATCAGCAAGGTAAAAAACGGCCAATAGTTAACAAAGAAAAAAAGAAGCAAAAGAAAGTAATAATCATCATTATGAAAATTATCATAAAAATAAAGATAATGATGATAATAATGAGGATAATGGTAAGTGGTTAAGTGAGAGGGGTAAAGGAAAGGAATAAAAAAACACCAACAGAGGATACGTTAGTGGCAGTGCAAGAAGAAGTGCATTTGAACAAGGTCAGTAAGACATGCCATTGAGAAAGAGAACATTTCCTCCTCTGCAGACTTTGCGTGGAGAAAGAGAAGAGAGTGAGTTATGTGGTATTTGAATGTAAGGCTTTATCCAGAAACCAGTACAAAAGGTATATTACTTTTACAATTTTCTTGCCCTCCATGTGTATTAGAACCAGTTGATCTGACCTTGGAAGGGAAATAGTCTCTCTCTGGGAGACTCGGCGTTATACGCGTAATTGGGTTGAGAAGTCAAACGATGGGGACACGGGGAAAGAACGATATACTGAAGTAGAAGATATGATTGCAAAAATTATTTGGATGAGAACGAACGCCGATAGGTTAGGTGATAGAATGTGGCCATCGTAGCCACAGCCACTCATTCGTATCCAGTGTACACAAATTTTAAATTTTCCACAATTTCAAATCTTCTCCATCTATGGTATATTTTTTCAAATAAACATTTAGAAGTCTTTGAAAGGTCCTTTGGTGTTTATAAGATACCAAATATCAAAAGCGCAATTACTGAATTATTAAAGATTTCCTTGTAAGAAATAAAGTCTCGATTCTTGTCCTGGTCAATGGTTCAATAGATAGGGCAAGGATCATGCTTGAGAAGTCTTCAGGAATTGCGGCACAAATAACAGAATGACCAATCACGAACACATAATACCTATTGCCATGCACACTCGCTCGCAATATCAACAAATAGACATCACAAAAAATGTCAAAATTTTAGAGAATACCATGGTTACTGCATGAGAGATTACCATTTTTATTAATTAATACCCTAAGTGAGAGAATTCGTTAGACAAAAAGAAAAATCAAGTTAAACATGATTCAAAAAAGACCTGTATGGCCAGTGTCTGCAAACTATTTTTGAAAATATAAGACAGCTATAAAGAAGTGATTACTGTGTGGAAGCACAGTTTTCAAGATGATAAAATAAAAAACGAATCAAAGTCACAAATTATTAGACCTATAGAACCAATGGAATCATTTGAATTTTTGGGGGGTTGAACATTGCACACTTCGTCCTCTCTCTCTTTCTCTCTCTCACTGTCCCAAATGTATCGTCAAATCAATCATCTTATTGTATTTGAGCCCCTTACTATCTGAAACATTTTGAATTTCAAATTCTACATCGTAGGTGGGATTATGTCCTTCATCATATTCATGATCATAGCCATGACGTTGCTGACCGGGGAAGCAAAGTAAAAAGAGATTGGACTGGAATTTCAACCGAATGGAGGATTGGACATATGGGTGACGGTAGACTAGGAGACTTGATTTTGCATTTGCTTTCGTTTTGTTATGTCACGACGTTGTGACTAAACAAAAGTATATGCCTGTCCAATTATCTGTAGGTTCTTGCCAAATCAAAGATATGACAAATAGTATATTAGGATGTGTAACCTTGTCCATGCTCATACATTCTCGACACATTGCTTGTACATCTTGAATGGGGTACATGACGTGCCTTGATCTCCACGTTATAAGTTAAAATATACAAGTAAGCTTGCTTTACAAATGTAAGGACGTTGCCCCCGACAGAAAATGCTGAAACAGACACACATAAAACAAAGATTTCAGTACGCAAGACGAATAGCAGTATCAACAGTATTGGTCTGAAATAAGCAAAATAATTATCTCATTGATAATTAAAAATATAAGAATACCAATCATTGCTAAGTATCAAGTAAAAGGTAAGACCAAAACAAAAAATAAAAGAATTGCAGACCAGTAATAAATAAAGAAAAGCTTAGAAGTAATTTTTTTTAGAATCTCCGTGTATACAAACATGTATTGTTCACAGAATATTTATAATTAACACACCCATATAGACCAGCAAACGAACGACCACCGTGCTATTTCACGTATACCCGAGCAAAGCAGAAGGTTTTCAAAATGCCAGCAAAGTTTCCAGCGTTTTTAGGTAAATTATTAGGAATACATCTTTGCTTCAGCTACCCTTGCAAACAAACAATGCAATTTTCTGGGGGTATGCGTTGTAGAAAACATCTCATTTGGCAGAGGAAAACTGACTGAAGTTTAGGCCAAATCAAGTAAAAAGGTGAAGTTCACAGTTATTTCCCAGCGTAAGTCATTAGGTGACACTCCGTTACATTTCACTTCAATATCAATTTTATGTAAAGAAGTTTGGATTCGTTCATAAGCGTTATTGCAGAACTTTACCACCATTATCAAAAAAGAGTGTGCAGGAAGGAATAATGCAACAACATTTTATATAATATTTATTGTTCTTGTTCCCTTTCTAATTAATATTAATTAACTTTCATTCTGTCGGGTAAAGGTGTGACACCAAATTGTATCATATTTTGTTTTAAAAGTAAATAGACTGTTCAGCTACAAACATGTCTAAGGAAGAATAAAGGTAATTTAATATATATATATATATATATATATATATATATATATATATAAATTCTTTCTTCTTTCGGCCCTCTTCCAACTCTTAGGTCGAGTTCAGCAGCTCGGCATCTCCTCCTCCACTCTTCCCGTTCTTCTCACATAGTTGATCGTGCGCCTACTTTCCTCATATCTCGCTCAATACTATCCCTCCATCGAATCTTCTGCCTTCCCCTACTTCTTTCTCCTTCCACTCTTGCCCTGTACACACTCTTCAGGATGTTATCATCTTCTCTCCGCATAACATGTCCAAACCATCTCAGTCGCGCTTCTCTGGCTTTGTCCTTGATGTTGCAAACCTTCGCAAATTTTCTAATGTCCTCATTTGTTCTGTGATCCAGTAACGAAACTCCACATATCCAGCGTAACCTTCATAAAGGCTCGTTATCACCCAAAGCACTTTTTTGTGACTCCTCTCTTCCTTAAACATCAATATACTAAATCTCTCGGGACCCCATCGTACGCTTTCTCTGGGTCGATGAAAGCTGTGAAGAGCAGGTTGTTTCCTTCGAGAGTCATCCCTTGCCTCTGCCCCAGAATGTAAATAGCATCTGCTGTTCCTTTTCCTGTCATAAATCCGAACTAATATATATATATATATATATTTATATATATATAGTTTCATTTTGATACTTTCATAGGCTTTTTAATGCGTACTTCAGTGTCATTCTCATAAAATGATGTCATAATATAATATAATATAATATAATATAATATAATATAATATAATAGGGAAAACGACAAAAACTTTTTTGATTTAGAAGGAAGCTGAAAAATTAAAACTATCTCCTGTATTCAAGGCAATGACAAGGCTGCCAAATTCGTCTAAGGAAAAGACTGTTATACTTAGGTTATATACATAAAGATATTTTGTTTTCCAATACCATGAAAACTACATGATACTGATAGAACCATTAGATAAAGTTAGCCAGATTCCATTTTATGTAAGAGACCTTGATGAGTCTTGCTGAACTAATATGTCAACAATTTGAAAAAAGAACATTTCTTGACAATTTAATTATTGATGATGAACAAAATGAGCTGAACGTGTTCCAGTGGAACAAGAAGGAATAAGAAATGGCGAGGCTAAATTAATGAAAGTTAAACAATTGTTGTAGGTTTTAACAAGTTAAAGCGGCAAACATATGCATTCTTGTTGCATCACTGTAAAGAAGATAAGCAATTTGTGGTATAAATTAACAAAACAAAGAGACAGAACCTAATGACAAGATTGGTGTTCTACAAGCTGAATTTATAGGAAATCTCTCAACATTTTCCCAAACAAAATACAGTCTGTCCACTGGCATATTAATCAAATGATAGCTTTTAAAGCTGCCGTCTGGCATGACAATTATTATTCGCCAGGTGTAGTTGTAGTAAATGACAGTTACGATTCAACTAGTCTAACTTGATTTTTGTTGACCTTCCACTAAAGAACACTTTGCAGCCTGATGTAATAGTCAATCAAATCAATTCAAAACGATTTTATTGCAAATTATTAACCATCGCAAGAGAACAAAGTGAAAGCAGAAATCAATACAAATGTTTTTTTCAGCTGTTCGTGGCAAATGGACTGTTGATGTCATTAGTGATACAATTGAACAAAATCAGACAAAGAAATTATCCTTTTTATAGCTATCATCAATGATTCCATTTCATTTTACGCATCCCATCAAAAACCTTCCAAAAGTAACTCTTTTTTATTTTACAGTTGATGAAATTCATTTGCCGATAAATGAAAATGAAATTGTAAAACTAACTATTGTATTCTAGCTTTGTCTCGAATCTCTACAGCTCAATATAGAACCACTAACAGTGACAGAGCCAACATCTGTCTTTATCCATGTGCAGTCTGGATTGTGGCAAAGATTAGCTAAAGAGAAAAACAATTTCTTTGGATCCAACTCAACCAACAACAGTTTGAACAGGGCAATGTTTGTAACCGTTTTATATGTGTATACGTTTTCTACTTACAAATGTTTTGTATCTAAAAAGCTACTGGCAATCATCATTAATATATATAGAAGCATGACATGATGTTGCCAAGTCAGTTGTTCACTTGTAAAGAATATTTAATGTAAAATCCAATAATAAAGGGAGAATAAGATCTGATGAAACTGAATATTCTACCACACCCAGTTTTTAAGAGATAAGCCAGCCAGTGCAAAAATGATTTTGATGTTGGTATGAATTAGTCCTTCTTTTCCGGAAGGTCTTTTTTGAAACTGTACTTTTTTAGCAAAGCATTTCATTGAAACAATATAATTACTTTCTGGTGCTTTATTATTGATAGAAAACTGTTTCAAAATGAAATCAATTGAGAGATTTTAATAGTACCTTTTTATAAAGATAACGTTCAGACTTGGCTGAACTTTTGCACAAGTCCTTGTCCTACTAGCTATCCTTTTCATTTCACAAGCACAGAAATTATAGTAAAAGATCTTACTAAACATAACAACTTCAATAAGCACTTTGATAAGTTTAGTTTTTGTTTTCAAAACCATTATTTAAGAATAGTGTCAGACACCTTCATAGCTCACTTGTTTTGCGCTTATCGTCATGTCACTCAATTACATAAGGAAGTCACATTCTGGCCATACTTAAGTTAGTAAAGAGAACAAGATGCATTAATTCAATTTTCAAAAAGCATTGATTTCTATTCAGTTGTCTTTTAGCTTTCCAACCAATGATGCCGTAAAAGCATTCATCCCCAACATCTGCCTATCCAATAATAAAACCAACCTTTTACATTTCTATTACGGACCTCACTATTATTTCTTGAACATTTGAGCCAATAAATTACAACCGCTTGATACTAATGCAGAAACAATATTCTTATACAAATAGTCAATAATCTGTTAGTAAAACTGAGGATTGTTGATAGCCGATGGTCCAGGCAAAATAATTTTATTCCAGATTCAAATTAATGGCTGCCAAGAGAATTATGTAAGCATGGGGTTTTCCCCGGCAATAGCCTACAATATTAAGGTGAAATCGAAACTGTTGTGGCTTGTGGTTTTGACTTGTGGCTTCTAATATATTTGAGGATTCTTGTCTTTTTCATTCAAATAGCACCCGGATTTTGTCAAAAATATTTATTTTGCATTACATAAGTCACGAGAGTTTATGAGACTCGTGTGCACACATAACATATCCAATTTTAATTTTTGGCAAACCAAAACTTACAGTTTGATTACCAACCCTTGTCAACATACAGGTCTTTTGCGCCCCACTGGATGTGATATACTTAATAGGACGAAAAATAGTACAGCAAGTTTTTGCTTGGACAACATTATTTGCAGACAAAATTGGTTCATCACCCAAAAATTTAAACTTTTTGTCCTGCCTTTGTTTACATTGCTTTGTTTGGGAAATGTAATGGGTCCCGACGCCATTGTAACAAGTAATAAGTAAAAAAACAACATTTAAATGCATAGAAAAAATCTTAAACAAACTATAAAGAAACAGATATTATTTATGAGGTTTTAAGCTACTAAAAGTTAGGTTTTATTATTGTTATCTTAAAAAGGCCGATAGATAATAACTATGATTTATTTTTCAAACTGAGTTCTTTAATGCTTGGCAATTCGATAGTACATGTGTGAGTACGGCATCTCAAGAAAACGTAGGCTAAAATCATGTCACGGATGTTCTCTTTCCATCTGCTGACAGTGCAAATGACAGGGTCCAGTAGAAACAAATGCAGGAAAACGTAACTGTTCAATATGATTGCAAAGAGTCCCAGGACTATGAGCATGATATCACTCCAATCGAAATGCAATCAAGCTCAGCGATGAAGAGAGAGTGTTACTGTGATCAACGAAAAATGTTCCTTATTCCATACCTTACAAAGAGTTATTGTACACAAAACCAATACATTACCATCACATTTTAGTAGTGTTTATCGTGTATGTGGAAAACACCAATCTATTACTTTGAAAAATATGCTAAATGGTTGAGTAATCCTTGCTTCTATGTCAAATATTTATTTTGATAAAATATGCATTATAAAGCATCCTTTATTCAAAGCACACAGAGAATTGATAAAAGTTGACGTACTTAAAAATCCTGAAAAAAAGAGCAAATTATTTCCCCTGTACTTCCAAAAGACAAAATGCAGCTGGTGTGCAAATATTAACTAGATCAGTGGTGGATGTATACAACATTCCATAAAGCTTATTCTTAGTCCTTATTCTTCACCATCTAGGTATTCTGCTCACCTTCACACAGAACATGTAAAAATAGCGCGCACTTACTCTGACAACCTTTTTTGAAAGAATGCTCAGACAGTTTTCTTTCAGTGCAACAAATTTACAGCTTGTTACTTCCGATAATTACCATGAAATCCTTAATAATACTAGTGGTGTGGAACGTTAAGGGAATAAGGAATGAGGCGGGAAATATCAGAGCTTTTTAACATAAGAAAATGGTTTTGTTGACAAGTACCAAGTTGTTAATGAGTATGTCTCCAAGAATAGTCACTAGAGGAAAGCTGGAGACTGTTTTTATGGAACGAAAGTACTCAGGTAGCTGGAGCTGGGCTATTAAAGGTCACAAAAACCTTTTTAGGAATGAATTATTGAATTGATATCAATGAAGGAGCAAACTACACAGGTTATAAATGGATAGAATATCTGAAAACACTGGGAAAATTTCCAGATTCCTTATACTGCTTTCAGACTGTCTAGATGCGTCTACCATGACATATCGGTGGCCATTGCACCTTGTAGACTTCACATATGGAGAAGTAGAAAAGAATATTTCAGGCATTAAGATGCTGAAAATGTCTTTAATTTCCCTATGGACATACGTGAAAGCACCTGCAATGAGATTTAAAACAACAAAAAATGACATCAGGGTTGGATGTTCAATTCAAAAGACTTACAGCAGACTTCGACGTTGAGTTTCTGACAATCTTCTGCGCCACTCAAAGAATCCTTTCCTGACAGATTGACCTCCAAACGTAAAATATTTTGCAAATTTTGGGTGGTTCCAAAACAGAAAGGATACAAACAGAAGGTTTTCACAAATTCTGGACAGACGATGTTATTGTTTTATTGACTAGTGTAATTTTCGACTTGCTAGCAATTTTTACATGTCTTGAGAAGCCGTTTTAATTGACTGGTACAACTAGTTTCGTTTTACGGTGATAAGAAAACAGACCACCGATCATGACCTCCACAAGAACCACTAAATGATCGATTATCATTGTAAATGGGGTAGGGGCAGCCTTATTCAATACTTTTATCAGCAGTTATCTAATATTTTTGTGGGCGTCAACAGAGTTTACCAGACATTAGCATTTTTAAGAAAAAGACTTCATTAGAAGCTCTTTTTCCATGGATTGGATTTATTTAACAAATTTTCAAACATCTGTCACCCGTTCGTAATTGTAACTAGATTTTCTGACTGTTAAAAATATGTTTTATGTGGACTTAATTTTGTCAATAAGTCTAGTTTGTTCAGGCTGTAATACCTAGTTGAAATGTTTTTTCTCTTTAAAGTGATTTACTCAAACCTTTTTGTCAACGTTAGTATTTATACAATTTTGAGAAAATGAGCAGTTTTTCAGATTAATTATATAGCCGTACAGGCCGAATGTTCCTAAAGAGAGCTGAGGCACTGCCCTAAAAATACCGAAACATAACTTAATGAAAAGGTTTTTAAGGATGGATTTTAATCAGAGAACTTTGGAAAAAACTGAAATGTTGACATCGTATGTAAGTTCTAAAAAGATTTGGCATGTAAAACCTCAACATTAAAGATTAAAAAGTTGTACGTACGATAGCTGAACAGACACGGACGAGACCATCCTCTTTCGTGGGCAATCTCAAATCATTGCAACATCTCGCACCAGATAACTGGTTTACAAAGTCTAGTAGATTCTAGTGAGCCCATTACAACTGATAACGATTTTAAAAAACTGTCACCTCATCAAAATTTTTAGGTCGGGTTCAGATATACTCTCATTTGCAGAAACTATTTGAAAGCGGGCAAGAGGACCGTAAAAGCCTGGAAGAGGGTATTTCTATTGCAATTAACATAACAACTAATTGTTGTACTTCATAAATCCTCTCTATTTATCTCCACCTATCATCACTATCATCATCATCATCATCATCATCATCATCATCATCATCTACACATATCGGTTATTTTCAAATGCAATTTAACTAAGAATCCTTACTTAGAGTTCAGTGATAGGAAATTCGGTCTTAAAATTTAGGTACCGGTTACCACAGTGATTATTAATCACTGAGGTTAGTGTGGTAAGTAAAGTTATTAAATGCGATTAATAACTTTACTTCAATGCTTGGTATCGTTAATAACTAGACTCAGATTCTATTCAAAATAATAATAATCTTCTGACAATAACGCTAAAGCTCTTTTCATATCCAATTTTTGAAGAACTATTTCCTTTACCTCTGCTTATTTTTTATTTGTCCAAACCCTAAATTATAGGAATTACCTACATGCAATCTTAACTCAAATACCACTTAAAATTTTACCTGTTTATGAGCTGGCATCAACTCAATACGTTTAATTTAGTGCATCAGGTAATTCATTACTAATTATTTGATTTTATCTAAACCTTAAATTTCAGTACAGACTTCTTTATTTACCAGCCAGGAAACAACAAAAGGAAACAGCTTTCGTTGTTTATAAAATTTGTTATGCGTTCTGGTACAAAAAAATAGTTGCTATGCCTGACAGAATTAATTTGTCATTTTCTGTGATGAAAATAAAAATTGGAAAGGAGATTTTAATAATATTTAAGGCTTAGGAGCTCATAACGTGAAACGTAAAGCCCTTTGAGAAGGTAACAATATTCAAAAATTATTGAAAACAACTCCAAATTTGGAAGAAATGAAGAAATATAAATCAATATAAATCAACCCTTAATTGCTTAAGGTGAAAGTCACGATTAAAGGCAAAAAAAAGAAATCAAGCGGTGCAAAGAAACACCAAAATACTGACCATCAAGAGCACTGTTTATTAAGGTTTAAAGCAGGCATTATTAACAAAATTATATTGCCAAGACAACAACTCCATGATATAATGGCTCTTAGCAAAATGTTCGAGCGAAGAAACAAGAGTTTATACTCCGATATTGGCAACATGCTTTTACAAAATAAGATCACCTAAGCATTTGGAGTGCTTTATAGCTTTTTGCTCAAAATGACGAGTTCTGAAATCAATGAAAATGACGAGTATTATCGGAATGAACATATTCTATACGAGGAAGATTCGCACTGTGCAAGGAAACAAGTGCTCTGATGGAAATACTAATCACGTGATGAGCCTAACTTGTGTGTAAGAACCATGAACAGTAAAAAAAATATATTTCTCTTCTTTGGTACCCATGCTTTCGAAGATATTAGAAGTTCTTTATAAAGCGTTTCAATACTTAAATTTATCTGCTTCAATACCCATTTATTCGAAACTTAAGAATAATTTGCAACAGGATCCATTGAGCATTGGTTATGTCGTAAAAGTCTAAGACTAATCTTAGACTTTTACGGCATAACCAATGCTCAGTAGAGCCTGTTGTAAATTATTCTCCAGTATAAACAAGCAAATACTGTGAAGACAAATACACAAACAGCTACTTGCCCCATTATTTGTGTCTTCCAGGCAAGCGTGAAATATTTAATGAATCTGTCTCTTCGTGTGTGGAATCGATGGTTAGGTTGTATTGTTCTAATGTTTTCAGGTCTTTATTCTTATTAAGTAGCACCACTGACGTTAAATTACACTTTTTTCTTCTTGGGTCTGGACATGTTTTTTGTCGACTTTTATGAAATGATAAAACGTAACACATTTGTATCAACTAACATTCCTCCTCTAACCAACATAACTCGGCTTGCATGTTAAAATAAATGGCTTTGATGATCTCAACACTACTGATAGTTTTGAAATCTTGTAGAATAAGAAATTCAACTACGGACGAGCCTACGAGATACATTAAAATTCAATAACTAAAATAAAATTACTAATCTTATTTTATTTAATAATATTTAAGCAAGTTACATCGTAATAAGTATTTTTAAAAATATTGATGTTCTCCCTACGAGATCTGTAATAGATATGGATAAATGGATAAATCTGAAGTAGCTATTTCAAAAAAAAAAATCGTCATATTTTCCATTACTGTCCCCAAAGCATGCACATTATTTTAAATGAAAACGTCTGGACATTTGGAGAATACTGTTTTTTAAGCAGAGAGTAACACCGTAAGAAAAGCAGCATTGAGCTATTTTCCCAAATTTGGATCAATGTCCTTTGTTATTCTTATTCAACATTCTATTTGATGCTAGTTTGTTTTCTTGGAAATGTCTAATCTTGGTGATTAAGGGTATATTACAGAATTTACCTATTCTTGATGAATCATTACACTATATGATACTATTTAATGACACTCCATCGCTATCAAATGTCAATTTGGTTTAAAAAACTCTAAATTACAATACAACTGTGACCACAAAAATAACCCAGGCAGCTTAAACCTAACGATTTGTCGGTTCCTCTTGAATGTTAATTAGTCCGTTTGAATCGAGTCAAGTAAGTGATTCTTCGATTCCTGATAAATGATACGGATTCATTTTGGATCTAGACAAGTCAAAGACTTCAGTTTTTAGGAATATTAACGAGTTATTAGGAATGGAACCTACACGAATCCCTTTTAAGGAATTTTAACGATTCTCACAGACTTGATGGTGCAAGCCTTTAACAGGCTTCATAATGATTCTCTTGTATTACGCTTGTATTGCTCTTGTATTACTCTTTTTAGAACCGGTTTGTAATCGATTAATCGAATCAATATGAACACTACTAGTTCAAACCAGTGTTTATGGCTATCATGGTCTAGCTTCAACAACATGAGACATCATGGCTACTCTACTAACCAGCTTATCTGTGCAACCATATCTTTCATTTGATTGTGCGACCCTTGGTCGCATGGTTTAATCTTGTTGAATTATTATTAAATGCTATATTTCTTCCAAGAACATAATTTCTAACATTACATATGAATGTAATGCCTGAAATGAAAACGGGTAGCCTACATCATTTTACTGCTTCCAAAAAAATTTGCCACAACTCGAATACTAAATATGACACTCGATAATTCTCAATTACATTCGAACACAAATGATAAAAAGCTTTTCGTAAATTTATGATTTGAGAAATTTCCCTCGTCCTTTCAGACTATGTTTTTAGTAACCTCCCCTTTTTACAACCTTCCATTTAACCTTTTATGTCTTCACAGCAAAAGCTCTGCGTCCAATAAATTTTACACTCTTGTTTAATTGAGGATATGAGAAAACCTGCAGATGAACAAGGATTTCTTAAAACCACCTTGAAAAAATAGTACCAAAATGTAGGGCTTAGTTGTGCAAAGGCTGAATCTATTTTAGATATTCAAACCACAAATGTGAGTTCCAAGCGAAGCGTGTTTTTCCCCCTTTTCGATTTTTGGAGCTGATGGGGAGTCAAACCACAAGTAATCTTACTTCTTTGTTTATGTTCCAATAACAATAGGGAGATACTACAAATGATCTTTATTATTAACTGTAGAGACTCAGTTCTGCTTTGAAAGATAAAATCAGTAGACACACCTTTTGTCGTTCATTGTTGTTGCATGTTGTTATGTTTCACACATCTCACAAAATTAAATCAAGACCTCAACAAACTTCAGTATCAGCTTTCACAACTACCAACATACTGAAGAAAGTTAAAAAAGTAGCACTGGTCAATTAGTAGACATATCTTCCTGATACCATTTTTAAGTGATAGCTCCAACACACACCCACAGAGGACTCCCTGGGAGCACATTGGGCATTCTCTTTTTGAGTATGCAACTATCCAACATTCACTACGGCCAGAAATCACCTAAAGGCGCTTGTAAAAAAACCCCAAACAAACACTTTTTGAACAAAGAAAATGATCAACTTAGAAACTCAAAATAGAAGATATCCTCTTGGAAATGCCTTTGCTGTTATTGAATTCCTTGTTGTAATCAGTTGAAAAATCAAGTTGTTGTAAAAGTCTTTTTATCCATTGGCAAGTTCACTTGTCTTTTAAACTTCACCTCAGGAAAAGATTAGAGGCTACACACTTTTGGGGGATTTATTTTAAGAAATGCAAAATACAACTATAGATACCAGAATTTCAAGACATAATTGGCGAGATCAGGTACAGGAGTCGGTGCTATTTACTGTAACTATTTGGATGCCGACTGGATTTACAATCCGATCTTTTTCTAAAAGAGTTTCACCGTCCCTGGACAAAATGAACTTCATATGTGCTCCTTATCGAAGTTTAAAAATTTACTTCAAAAACCCTTAAATAAAAGTATACCGTACATTCACTGCTTTAATTATCTATCCAATATGGTGACCTTGCAACTTCTACGACGGATTAATATATTACACATTTTAAAAAAATTTTCAACCATTTTTATAATTATAATTATCATTGCACACAAGCGTGTAGTATCGCAAGCACGATGATGCTTTTTTTCAGCTAAAATGAATATTTAAGGAGTCACGAAACTAGCATTACGTCTTACTCTGAGTTACTGAATTGTCACAAAACTGTAGTACAGCTGACTCCCAAGAAGATCAAATGGAAATAATAAGCATTGTACTCCTCTTAGTATTATCAAATTAATTTTTTTAATGACTTGACTTTTGTTACGAGATCATCTTAAAGCCCTACCTTCCTTGATCTTACAAACCCAAACTTACTAATTGGATCCAGTCAACTTAACAGTTTCATTATTAGAATTAGTTAAAACAAATGAAAGGACCGATCGTTTGCTTAGCTTTGAATTTTGCCGAGAGCATTTTAAGTTCTGAAACAACTGTCGAATATTTATTGGACGTGGAAGTGTTGATACTCCAAATATGTGCCCTGAAAAGGGTTTTCGGAATTCGTTCTACATTGGAAGAGATGCAAGAATCACATTTCTACACACATTCCCTAATGGTCTGCTTCGGTAGACATCAGGTTTATTAAATAAACTGAACCAAACAGAGACAGCGATCCTGAGAGTTAGTATGGGGTACACCTTTGAACCGATTTAAATATACAATCAAGCAGTGTAATTTGGCATATCAACAGGACATGCTTCCTTTGGTCTCTCTGAATAAACTGATGTCGTCAGTACCCCGTGTATTCAAGTAATATAATTTTGACATTTCGTTGTTGATCTTAAATAAGATTAATTGCAAGCAAGATCAAGAACAGTAGCAAAAGAGGACAGCGGTTGTAGCTGACGTTTCCAGGAAAATGCTGTTCATACTGATTGCAATTGGTTTGAATTAGTGTTTTCAAATTTTTAATGTTTACAGCACTTAGAATAGCTGGAATGTGTTCAATAATATAGGCGGTGTGCTCAGATTAATAGAAAAGCCCCTCGACGTTCACGATGTTGGTAGACAAATATCCTTAAGATTTCAAAAAAACATGAGGTGATAAAGTAGTACGATATACTGTTTCTTTTCCCACCTGACAGCTGAACAGGCAACAAGAGTAAACTAAGGGGTCATTCATTCAGTACATACGCAAAAAATTCAAAATATCTAATCCCCTTCCCGGTGTAACAGAAAATAAGTACTCCCCAGTACTTTTTTACTAGGAAATAGATATCCCCTATGGGGATAAATACTGAAAATAGGAAATAGATATCGCCTATGGGAATAAATACTGGAAAAAAGTATTTTCAAGGTTTTGCTTATACATGAGAATCCAAGCCCTTTGAAATTCCATGTTTTCAATCCAATAAAGATTTCATTATAGTAACTATCAAGGCCAAGATTCATTCGTTTTAAGACTGAACAAATCTCTCAGCTGGTTCAAAATGTTTTGTTACTATCAAAATCCAAAAAGTACTTAAGCTTAGGGTCTATAGTTACCAATTCACAATCGGAGTACCTAATTTCAGCAGTACCTTTTTCCTGGGCAATTAATATCCCAGGGAGTACTTTTTTCCTAGGAAATATGTACTGGGGAGTACTTATATCCGGGAAATAAGTACCGGGGAGTACTTTTTTCGGGGAGTACTTTTTTCCTGTGACACCGGTTGTACGCAAACATATTTTTTGAAAATAGTATTTTCCTTGCGTAATATGTAATATACGTAATATGTTATCGGCTCCCTTCTCCGTTGAAGGAGAAATATTCCTTCTGCGAAAACAGCTCTGTGTGGTATATTTTTCAAGCATTGCATTTTCAGACAGGTATGATGGTTATCCAATATTTTCTGCTTCATGAAATTAATAATACTAGGTAGATACTCTGTAAGATAAAAACTTTTAAGAACAATAACAATTTTTGAATTACAAATGGATGAAAAATCAAATTAACTCTGTGAACGGGAATTGCAAAGTTTCACCAATGTTTTCGAAGACTGGTATCACAAATGGTATTTCAACCTTTCCCTTATCAACCAAGTCATTACTGTCTTCAAAAATCTTCAATGCATAAAAACAGGGGGTTACAATAAAGCACTTGCCAGTACAAGTGATACACGAGTTTTACAATCATTGAATTTGAATAGAACAGAGTCTGGTCAAAAACAATTAGAAATGTCAAGTAAAAAATTCATGGCTGACTTGGCAACCATTCGGTCAATGTTCTTCTTTTACAAGTTATTTCCTGAGCGAACAAGTTTCACAGGTATTGTTTTTACATGTCATTTGAATTCTGACGACTCTGCTTTCTTTGCAAGTAATCTTAAATATATTGTTGACTTGATAAGGCAAAATCCCAGTATTCTGCGTCCAAATCATCTGGGATTGTTACTGTTCTAAAGGTTTTACTTCTTCGTCATTCGTTGGTTGCAGATGAAGCTCCGCAATTTACTCTGCTATTTTTACAATAGTACACAGGAGCTGTGAGTTATTATTTTCTGTAAATGGTCTATCAGTTTGATGATCAGCTGAAATATTTCAGGATTTTGCTGGCTTCGAAGCTTCTGTGCATACTTTTGAATCTTTTTTCTTTGATCCAGTTGGTCGATTAAGTTGGTATTCCCTTCAGCCTCCAATCTAAAATTATAAAGCTTTTAGAGCTTAAAGAAAGTTGAGATGAGCAAATACAATTAAAAATATATAAAAAGAAGTAACAATATAAATAGATACACATACAACGATAGATATAAAAAGGAGATTTTTTAAAAGAAACATTATTAATTGGTTTTCTGCAATTGTGTTTATTACAGAACATTACATGCAGTTGGTTTTAAATAATGGGGATACCGTTTAAGAGGGTTTTCTTGCTGTTTTAATTTACCTTTGATCACCACAGGAGAAGAAAAAAACCGATAGAAAAAAGGGTTAGGCTAAGGGGAAACAGTTGGCCCCAGGGAAACAAATTCAAGTCATATGAAAAAGCAAAACACTCGGCAATCTGTATGAGAAAAAAACTGCTTTCATAAAACGGTTTATTATAACGAGGAGCAACAATCACATAGCCATGAAGTTGTTGAGAGAAAAGAGTCACGAGAGATGCAGTAAACTGAGCTGGTGCGAGCAAGGAAAGCTCGTTAGAACACTTCCCATGATAATGGCTATAGAAAACATTAAGAAAAGCTTCAGGTTGAATAGTAGCAGCAAGATCAGGACCTATCAAGTTACAAACACATCTTCGAGCTCGATTAGGAACATCAAGAAGAGATGAGGCAGTACATATCCAGATGTGACAACAGTACTCCATACAAGCACGGAAGGTAGATGTATAAAGATACAAAATGCTCTCAGGCTTGAGGTACTCCCCAGCGCAAAACAAAGAACTAAACTTGTTAGAGGCAGATTTACCAATAGATTGAATATGAGAACCCCATGAAAGATCTGAAGAAGACAGCAAACCAAGAACCCTCATTGAAAGAGTAGTGTTTGGACATCGAAGTTCATTTAAACGGAAGATAAAGTTTGTAACATGAATTTTTCGACATGTTTTCTTTACTTTAACTTTTCAGATTTGTATCCAAATTGAAAAAAGAAAATAAGATTTTTTAGATTTATAAGATTTTTAAGCATTGCATATATATACATTTTCTGTTGTCTCTTGATACAGATTAACCAATCTATGATGTGAAAGTTAGGGCAGTAATGCAACAGTAAGAAGGAGGTATGAAGTATGAAGGAGGAACGAGGCGCGCATTATTGAATCACTAGAAACCAAAAAGATAAAAAAAAACACAGAAAATTATATTCGTTTTCACGATGCAAGAAAATTACATTGCTGAAAGAGGTAGCACCTAAAAAAGGGTGTAAAATGTCATTTAAAAGGAAAATAAACGCACGATAACGCTGAATGGATAAACCCCATATAGGTCTCTTATTATAGCAGGTTGCAATTTTTCCAATGGAAAATTAACATTCGAAGCAGCATGAATGATTGGTTCATAAATGTTAGTTGGCGTAATTTTAAAGATAGCATAATTTGCTATCTTTAAAAATAAATAATTAACTAAATAAAACCCCATCATTATTAAGTATTGATTCAGCTTAGTTTGTGGAGTAAAAATTGGTATCGATTCGTGGTTTTTTGGTTTCTGACGCTGCTTGCATTTAGTGTTAGCTACTACTGCTTTTAATTTTGCTATCTCATGGTCAAAAGTTCCTGACCTCTCTTTACTCCATTCTTAACTTCCAACCAGATCTAAATTGTTCTTCTTTTTTCAGTAAAGGCTGCCCACCTTGATAAAAATCCATGAACACATGATTAACATGAAACTTCCATTTTCACAGACCCAAGGCCTGACATCCGGTCAAGTACTTTGTTAAATCGGAATTGTCATGTGACAAACAACAATTTCAAGCGGGTTTGGGTGTGTGTGGATTGCTTTTAAAACAGCAATTAAAATTTTCTCAAAAACCACAAATTTTTTGGTAAAATTTATTTTGCCAAAAAATTTGTATGCATTTTGCTTGCATACGTATTAAACACTGCAATCCTGACCCTACATACAAAAGCACTGGCTTTTCTTAAACCCTCTCCCCCCCCCCCTTCGTGCTGAATGGTTGAGTCCAAAGGAAAGCGCACACGCGAATGGATTAGCAGTGGGATATCATTTTCAAATATTCTGCACACCTGTCATATACCCTCTTCGACACAGACGGAATTACAGAAGGCAAAATCACAAATAACTTTGTAAGCAGGAGGGACGTATTCTATCAAATAATTTACAAATTTATGTAGTTTTCTATGTTCAATTCTGATGCTATTACAAGTGGGTATCGGGAAAATAATAGATTTTGAGGGAAATCATGGCCCCCCAAATAAAGTAAGTGCACAGCAAACTACAATACATTGGGATCAAGTTCTTACACCCGATCGACAAGTCTTCAGCAAAAAAAATTCCTGAGACTAGATTTAGAAAAGCGGAAGCAGAATTTCGATGTCATCCTTCTTCCTTGCACATTCTTCCAAGTCCCTCAAGCTGTTTATTTTTATGTGGTCAACAATATGAACGAGAAAAATCTAGTGACATGTCCATGCATGTCAAAATGAGTTTTTCTGGTAGCCGTCAAAACAATTTGAGGCTGTTCCAAAATCGCGACTTTGTGTTACCACAAAACAGCGTGATAACAGTCACAAAGGGTAATCATGACGAGTTGTTCTTCTGGAAGATTCAGTCAAACGATTGGTTGTCCGCAAAGTGAAGCCAAAGAGAAGTTTTGTTTCATCCAAGACGCGCGAATTCAAAGACCGAATGTTGACAAAATCCAGAACATGAAGAGACTTTCTTTAAGTCTTATTTTTGACATGAAGACAAAGTGACATTTCAGTTTCTTTCTCCAAAGACTGGGGCATCAAGTTTGTGCCGTTAATGTTGGGAAATAGATGTCGTTATATTGAAATATCCAACAACATTTTTTCAACTTTCACTGTGACAATAAAGAATCATTAACAAATCAGCATACATACACACACGCGCACATATTTATATATATACTTAAAATTTAGTTTTAGCTAATACGTGCACATGAAATTATGTATCAAAGTTTCAACTAAGCCGCTTTGACAGACTTACAGTTTTGTGAAAGGCTATCGTCATTCATGGGCGTAAGATCTGGAGAGGAAAGAGATGGAAGCCCCTTTATATGTAATGTCGTTATTTCAGTTCTTTCCTGAGTTCTCTGGTTAACACTCAATTATTGAGCAACATTTCTTTATACGTTATGCTTCAGCGATCCTTGAATAAAGCCAACTTGTTTTTTTCGGTAGAAAGGGCTCAGCCTTCTTTAGGAACAATCGATCCCAACGACTATATAACTCCTGCCCCCAAATTGTTCTAAAGCTTAAGTAATGGTAACTTTGACAAAAGATTTGACTAAATCACCCAAAGGAGAGTAACACTCCAACTAGGTATTAAAGCCTGAACAAACATGTTGTACATGACAAAATTTGGTGCACAAATGACACTACTACACATTTTGAAAAATCCATTCACAATGGGAAACAACGATAAGATGATGATGACGTTTTGCTCGTGGAATGTGTTTTCCTTTTGTAATTTCTGTTGTCGCTCTCAAACATCTCCCATGCAATTTTAATCAGGGGAGTACTTTTTTCCTAGGGAAAAATATGCATCCTGAAAAAGAAGACTCTCCACTGCACTCATTTCAATTTTCGAACGTTTTTTAAATTTGTGATAATTTGTGAAACAGAAATTTAAAATGTTTTTAAAATGTTTTTCAAAATGAGATTTAAAATTTTTTGTTACTATCAAAATCCAAAAAGTTCTTAAGCTTAGGGTCTATAGTTACCAATTCACAATCGGAGTACCTTATTTCAGAGTACCTATTTCCTGGGCAATTAATATCCCAGGGAGTACTTTTTTCCCGAGGGGGGTGTGCTTATTTCCTAGGATAGAGGTACTCCCGGGAGTACTTTTTTTCCTAGGAAATGTGTACTGTTGAGTACTTACATCCGGGAAATAAGTACCGGGGAGTACTTTTTCGGGGAGTACTTTTTTCCTTTGACAACGGTACCTAGTTTCCATAAGAAAAATCCTTTTCACGAGATAACTTAAAGTTTTATTACAGGGAAAAGAAAAACAAGATTGTGTTCAAGCTGGTGGAAAGTGCGTTACAATGTCTTGAAATACAATGTCAAATACATTATTGCTTCTGTTTCTTTGACCCCACATCCACTCACACAAATATCTGTCAAGCACTGTACGATGTGTTCCTTGCTTTCCTTTATTTCGTAGTTTGGCGTTCTTCCACGAATTCCAACACTTCTTGGGTTGTGTGGTACTTCCCGCTGTTGCAGATAGAGTACACTTGGAAGTCTTGTCGTGTACGATTGCTGAAAGCTGTAACATATTTAAAGCCATGTCTGAACGACAACACTAACTCGTTTACTGATTAAATTATAGTTTGTGACTTGTACGACGATATTTATATGGTTTTCATAAAACAAGGGCGTGGAAATTATTTATTCTGTCTAGACATTCGAATAAACGAACGGCGATCTCAAACAAGATCTTGATAAATGGAGGTAAAGGATTCAAGAATACTGTTACTAACCCATTCACAGCAATACGCAAATGATCACTGAAAACATAGTCATAAGAAGACCTTTCATGACCATTTGTTAAAGTTATTTTGAAAAAATGCACGTCGATCTCTTCGTCCGTCACCATACAATGATAACAACAGTTTCATTGTTATACTATTCATAACAACACAACTACAGAGGTGTATGCCAAAACCAAAAAACAATAATTCTTTGGCTAATAAAATAACATTAACAAATAATTTTTTGACCTCATAGCATTCATAACCAAATGAAGACCTGTTTGTTTCTGATGAGGTTAGGTAACCTTGATGCACATTCAATCAGCTTTTCAGGAATCTGCTCAAACAGAACCAGTGAATGCAACATGCAGTTCAACAATTGGTCTTTGAGTGTGGGAGCCTTTCTAAAATGGTTCAGCATTCATCGACAATTTTAGCTTATTTCAATACGAACTATTGTATAAATTCATAAAATATTTTCAATGCAACTTTTGGATGTCTAACAGGATAAAAAACATTTGCAGCTAGCTTCAAGGTTCCATTGATATTTTCACAAACAACAAGTGAGTCAATAAAAAAAAGCGTTGTGCAACTGAATGCGATAGGGAAGAGTGTTATTACTTTAGTTTGGGTTGAATTTGTGGAGTATGCCGTATAACAGCATAGTGATGTAATAAGTGTAAGATACTGTTAAGTCAAACAAATAATAGTAAAGCTAAGTCTTATTGAAAGTAGTAGTTCTGATATCTTCGAGTGTGATAAATGGCAGTACCAATGTGATTTTACTCTCCCCCCTTCGTGCTGAATGGATGAGTCCAAAGGAAAGAGCGCACGCGAATGGATTAGCAGTGAGATATCATTTTCAAATATTCTGAACAAAATCACATTGGTGTTAAAGTAAAAAAGTGTAAGATTCAGCTGTAAACCGGGAAAAAAGTTGTTTGTAGGCTTTTGACTATGGTATGTGTAGATGTCTTAACTGTTGGCTGAAGTTTTAAGAAGTAGGTTATTTGTATGTATTATCAGACTCAAAGTAAAAATGCTGGTGAAACAAAGTGTATTGCCTATGATCAACAAGACTTGAAAATGTCCCTTAATCAAGAATCGCTGTAATGGGTTCAAATCTTTTACTTATCCTTTACGGTCAAATCTCATCGACTAAAGCAGACATTATCTGCAGAATTGGAAAAGACTGGAGCGTTCAAAACCAAACTTTCTCCACTTTGGAAGCCTGATCTTAGTAACGATCTCAAACGGAGCTTTTTTAGAGCTACTGCCAAAACTGTTTTCATTTATGGTTCATCTGCGTGGACATTAAGTAAGAGATTAACAAACTGAATGGAATTTACACCCGCATTCTTCAAACTGTACTTAACATGTCCGGGTGTATCAAATACTACCCAATCACTGGTTCTCAGCACTATTTACCGAAATGTAGAGAATTTCCTCCAAAACACACCATTAAAAATTTCTCCAGAACATCTTTTCATTCTTTACCCAGGTCGAACAAAAGCAATGTCGACACCATCTTTCTCCTAACATAACTGACTCTTTACAGGGTTTTACTTGTTATTCTGAAGGTTACTAAAAATAATTTGACAATTTATAAAGAATCATATATATACATATATATATATATATATACATATATATATATATATATATATATATATATATATATATATATATATATATATATATATATATATATACATGTACATAGTAAATTCTATTCGGTTAGACGTATTTGAGTGCTCGATACATAAATCCAGAGAGTAATAAAAGAGTTGGAAAGAATCATAAAACTACNTATATATATATATATATATATATATATATATATATATGTATACATGTACATGGTACATTCGATTCGGTTAGCCGTATTAGAGTGCTCGATACATAAATCCAGAGCGTAATAAAAGAGATATAATAAGTTGGAAAGAATTAAAAAGCGTGTGTGTGCGTGTGTGTGTGTACATATGTATATATATATATGTGTGTGTGTATATACATATATACTCAATCTGCAGACAGTACTGTTTTGCCCTTTGTGGGCTTATCAGTGTACTAAAGAGCTTCTGAGAAATAACTCTTTGGTCATGTTGCCGGAGCAAACACAGGTTAAAGAGTTATTGTGGGATTCTGCCAGAGTGCTCAAACTACGCATGCGCGGTGAGCATTGCATATATATATATATATATATATATATATATATATATACATATATATAGCTTAAGCTAAACATTCTAGAATAACAGAGACACTTTACTTATCATTAAGAGGTCACTTAATTTTTGAAACTGTACCGTTCAATATAATTTCCGTAAAAATCCTCAAGTAAATGATTATAAGATTGTTATTGACACAAACAATATACAAAGATTTTTTTGAATAATAATAGAAATGTTTAAAGTAAATAAAAAGAAACTCACGAGTGACATGAGTTAGTACAGGGTGCCATTAGTTTCGCGACGCCCTGGGAAAACCACCATCTAAATAGTCTTTCTACGGTTCTCTACCACCGTTCACAACCAACATCTGAAAAAACACACAAAATAAATTTTGGAGAGACAACCAGGAACTCAACGAAGCAAAAGAAGACTTTGGAGTTAAGGTCAAGGACAACAATGCTGACTGATTTTTTCATTTAAGTTCCACAACATAATATACAAATTTCTGATACAAAACCATCCCTCTCCAAGTTAGACACAGGTATCAATTTCATTCCTTTAAAATCAAAATAGATCAAAATCATCCAGATATCACAAGTAGGTTCAGCAGATTCCTGTTAGCTCTACTGAAAATATTGATAATTTCTTACATTTTATTACAATAGAAGAATTTAATGAGTGCTAAAATACTATTACAATTGACCATCATTAATATAAAACTGCTCACCAAGACTCTTTTCTGATATATTTCACTTAAGGTTAAGGGCTGCGAAAACACTTGGAAGGACGAAAAAAATACTGCAATTATTGAAAACATTTCTTTAAGGAATATTATAATGGTCCTTCGAAAGTTAGATAATCATGGATTAGATTTTAGAGAAATAGAAAAAAAATTAGGTTGTCAAAAAAGTAAAATTCTAAGGTTTCTTGAGCTCAAAATGTCGGATAAATTAATTTTAAATAGCTTCCATTGCAAAATTTGAAGTCTGTGCCCGTAACCCTTCATACCGATCCAAAACCACTTGGAAAATTATTTAACTAACGGCTTAAAATGTCTACGCCCTTTTTTGAGAAAACTTTCTGGCTAACTCAATCTGTCAGCTTGTTAAAAACCAGATCTGTGTAGTAATTAAATGTACTTAGGTACTTACAAAATAACGAGACTGCGAGGCCTCTTTAAATCTTGATGTTATCCTACTGCAAAGAATTTTCCTTTCTTCCCCCATGTGTCTAACATCAAACGGAATTTCCATGAAAAGAGTTTTTTTCCAAGAACTTCCAATGTGTGAAACACTTTGGAGGTTGCTTCCCGGAGGACTAAAACATGGACATCTTCAAATCAAATGTCAATAAACACTTGTCAAAACCTTTCTAAAATGTCATCAAATTTTATTAATTCATTTATATCTTTCGTCCCTTTCACAATACTTATCATCATCCACTTGTCAGCCTATCCATCTCATTAACCCTCATCCTCGAGTGGCTTTCAGCCTTGATGTGTGGTGACTCTCCAGTACAAAAAAGAAAGAAACTGCAAATCAAGTTTTTCAGTACTAAGGCAAAGTTTGTCATGAAACGTTTCAAAATGTAGAAGTCAGTCGCATGACATCGCTGTTAACAAGCCCAGGCCTTACAAGGACAGAGAGTTGGTTGTATAAACAAATACATGAGCTAGATAAATGTACTGTGCAGCTCGTTTCTTATCTTTAAAGAAACTGTTCTATTCCTCTTTTTTGCTTCAGCAAGACAGTGCAAAATTTTTAAAAATTGTATTGGAAATATAAGTGTCTTAAATTCCCTCTTTTGATGGGAGACACATGCTGTACCAACAAGGTCAATTATGGAAATTTTCCTTTAAACTTTCAGTCTGTATTTTGAGGATCTTACAACCGAAGGCCGGTAAGAACAGGGAGACAGTAATAGAAAAACCAGATAATATTTTTAATATGATTGAAGAGACAGAATTGAAGTGAAAAAACATACTTAATAACATAAGGAGATCTGTATTAGTCAGTAGTTTACGGAGTGTGCACAAAGCGAATTTGAAATAAGTGAAGCAGGAACGTAAATGTTACAAGACGTTGATTAGATGGTAGGTCAGCCTTGTGAACGTTTCAGAAAAAGTTACCTAATTATGCAATGGACAAAATGTGTATCTGGAATTCTGTATCAGTACCTTTTACATATTTGTTTACTAACGTAAAACTGAGATTGGAAGTAGAGGGATAGAATGGTATGCAAAAAATATCAGAGAGATTTTCTTTTCTAAGAAAAATTTTGTTTTATTTTGAAAGAAGAAAATTTATTTTATGTTGAATAATTGTTTGTATTTTAAAGTGCAGATATGTATGGGTACACAACATTCTTTCAAGTGCTCAGGACTCAATGTGTTTTGATCAGAACCGGTTTTCTGCCGATGAAACGTTTTTAAAGCCGAACTAACATAAGGAACAAATTGGTCGAAATATTTCAGATCAGTACGCCTCACAGTCAATGATTGTGTAATTGTCTAATTGTCAGCGTTTTCTCTGAGTTTTTTGCGTGATTTCAAGCTTTCTGGAATCCATGCAAAGCTTTCATGGTAATACTGCACTTTTTGACTTCTGGTAAGGCAGTTGACATCCCTTTCAGTTGGTCAGTATTGTGAACGGACAGTTTTCTTAAAAGAGGAACTAAATATGACAGGAAGAGCAAGTGGATGACTCATTCAAAACAGTTAGCTACCGGAAGATAATTATTAATATGATCAAGTTTACTAACAACACCAGAGTTAAAACCTTGCCCACTAAACTCTCGATTCAAGTCTTGTTTCTCACAAAATTCATGGTAAGGATACTCTTACCTCTAACAAGCGAGAACTTTATGATGGAGGAGATGAAGCAAAAGCTACAAAATTTACCACGTCCAAGTTCATGAAATGTGAAAAACTCACCACGTATAACATTTAAGACACGGGTCCTCTCGAAAGCAGTCAGAAAGAAGTTATGCATTACTCTTAAAATCATATGATCGACGTACTAAGTATGCAGAAACATTACCATTATCATTGCAAAGCTGATCTCAAATTCAATTAAATTGAAAATTACCAACGTATTGCAATCTTTGCAAAAGAGAACATCAAAGGCTTTACAATGGGTATTGTATGCATTCTGCTGTCACAAAGAGTGTCAGACAACGTACTATCCATTGAATTTTCCCTGACTACATTCTCATCACTAAAGTCGGCAATATTGCATTCAATATTATCCCAGAGAATGATGTGATGTAACAAAATTCAGGGCGATCTTACCCCCTCCCCTCCAAAAAAACCCAACAAAAAAGCAAAATGATTTTGTGTGAGATGTTATCGGCTTTTCTTTTCGAAGAAATGGACACTCTGGTCCATGGGTAAACACTACTATGATTATCCCTCTCAATGGACCATCTTGTAGCCATTGTGACATTGTGTCAGGCTCTAGTTAAAACTATTGTTTATGCCCGTTATCTGGGAAAGAAGAGTGGTGTTGTTCTCTTGCAGCAAGAACAGTGGTGTCGTTCTTTTTCTGATGTAATGCTTGTCTTTTGACGGGGACGTCGGATATCGGTGCACACTGCTAGTTATCCCTCGTCCATTTCTGGAGCTTTCTCCACTAAATGGAAAACATTAGTTATATTTATTGGAAATTAGCTTCACCAAATACAGTCACACACTTTTCCATCAAAATGGATTGAATTGATGATAGGTAACTGTCAAACATGTCAGGAAAAGGTTAAAGCGAAAAAAAACTACACAAACCTTGGCCGAAGGATATTTCCACCTGACAATTCTACAGTTACAAAAATATGCAAATTAATGGAAATCAATGCAAATCAATTCATGGCAATTCAAGACAAGATTCAGTTAACAATCAATGTGAGCCGAAAAATAGTTTCTGTTTGCGAAACCCAATTTTTTTGGAAAGAAAAGAGGGTTAAGTCAATTTTTAAAAAAATTTTACATCCATTTGAAGTAACTAACACACTTAAATCAAATATTCAATTTCCCTAATCCAATTCATTTTTTACCTGCATAAATTTCTCTTATTATTTCTTTCTGATTCACTTTTTCAGTGTTTAACTTTACAACCACAGTGTTTTTGTCTACATTACCTACTGCTTTATGTCACACTTAAATGGAAACTAGTAGCTAAAGATAAAGGTGACCCAACATTCATTAATTCAAAGGATGCTCTCTTTTTGGCCATCGACTGTAAATAACTTAAAGAAATTAGCTAATTTTTTAAACTTTGAAAACCAACATTATTCTCCCTTACAATTAGCAAAGTTAGGTTGGTAATTGCTATTATTTGCAGTGTAATTTAACTGTGCTTTCATTTCAAGGGAAAAAGAAATACCAGCTTACGACAAGCATTTCCATTTGACATCGCTAGTAAATATATTATCATTTGTCTCTCGTTGCAATATATTGCCATATTTAAGCCAACGTTTTAGACATAGCAAACAGGGTCTTAACATGTCTACACCTCTCTATATTACATAAGCTCTATTAACATAGGATGTAGTAATTGTCCTTAAATTAAAATTAAACTCTAGAAAATCAGGCCTTGAAATAATGTTCTGGTTTTCTTTCTATTTCTTACAACTAATGCAGTTGCCCGATACCTTCAGGCAACTGCAATCCACGATACTTCTATAGTCCCAAGGTGTCACGCGCCTGAATCGAGTTCGCAATAAACACATGGGGTACAGCCTGTACAGGGAAGTTTTAGAACTCAAGCTATGATGAACGAGGCTTAGATCGTACCTGCACGTAACTATTATAGAAGAAGAATCGAAGAAGAATGCTAGAGGTAAAAATGCAAGGGAGAAGAAAAAGAGGGGAAAACATGGAGGTAGTACCATTTCCACACCACCTTAAGGTAGGCACATGGCGCGTTGCCCTTTTTTAGAGTGGCGGCGTCCCCTGTAGGCCTACGTTCCACTTCTTTACCATTTCACCACTGTCACTTCATCGTACTTCCAAAATACACCGGTTTCATAACGTTACCAAATAAGCTATTGTGGTGTTGCCAATTTGCAAGAGCTGTCTTTAAGGCTGTCTCTTTTTTTCCTAAATCTTTGTCTTGAAATCTTTAATAAATTGTAATCAGAAGCTTCTTGGACATTGGTTTTATCTATTATTTGTTATGATACGCATAATTTCTTGCACTATTTATCTACGATTATTAAGCATATCTTTATTCAAATTATTAGGCGTATGTCTCCCAGATTTGTGCTAATATTGAATTGAAAATGTCCAATTTAAGTTAAGATTTCCATTTTCGCCAGCTCCATTTCTCCACACCTAAGATTTTCCGAAACAGCTAAGAAAAATTTCTAATTAGACCACAAATGGAAAAAAAATTAATTATCCTGAGAAACTTCCATCAATATCTATAGCGTAAAGTTTTAGAGTCTACAGAGATTCTATTTTAACAATTACTTAAACATAGAGAAAAGGCCAGTGAGTAATAAAGATGTTGAAGAACACTGTACTGAAGCTGAAGTTTGCCCATTTCGTAGCTTGTGGAGATGATGTGGAGTCAGTTTCTCAGTACCGTGGAACTGGTGGCTTGGTGGAACAACACAGCACATCTAAATTAAATACTGTTTAATTACATTAAATAGTCTACTGCACACAGAACAGGCCCATGAGTAATCGTAGATGTTTGCAGAACAGTTAGGATGCACTGTGTCAGTTGTGGAGGATTGGAGGAACAACGTGGATTGGTGGAACAACACAGCACAACTAACTAAATACTAATTAAATACTTTAAATACTCTAGTAAACACAGAACAGGGCCTTCGCAGATTCAAGATATTGAAGGATTTTTGGATTTGGCTGAGGTATTATTGTTGAACAAGTACATTGCAGTGTGGTGGCTTCGATGTCCAAGAGTCGAAATCGGAGAAACGTAGTCGAAGATGCCCAATGGAGAGGACGAAGTTGGAGAATCGGTGTCGAAGAAGCCCAGTGGAGGAGTCGAAGAGGTGATGTCGAAGATTGACCCGGGGGAACAGGTTGCCAAACACAGAACACCAAACTTGAAGACTTTACTTAATCACTTAATTGCACTTTAAATACATTACTAAACACACCGCTTACCATTACCTGTCTCCTCCTGCCTGAAAAAGGAAATGTTAGTTAAATACATGGTTAGTTCTTAAATACTCTACTAAACACAGTGGACCCATTGCCAAATAGTACAGGTTGAGTATCATTTCCATTTGGCAAGGTCATTGATAGTGAAAAACTGAAAAGAGATAAGTGGTTGCTTGACTTAGCTGCCACTTTGGGAACTAAACTCATATAATAAATCTGTCAACTAATCTAATAAACTGAAATACAACCAATTAAATACACTTCCAAATTCATTAATAAATAAAGTCATATGCCATTCACCATCTTAATCACCCAAGTTTTCAGCAACAGTTACGAGAAACCGGACAATTAATGATTAGCAACATTTTTGGTTAGGTAGCAAGCAATTTATAAGAAACCAGATAAACAAATATTATTGGTTTGATAAAGGATACAATCAAATAACAGGGGAAGCAAATAGTCGAAGCAAAGGTACTTTTTGTTTTCTGTTGTCTTGTGTGTAATTTTGACATTCTTTGCTCAACAGAACAGAAAAATATGCCAGTCTCGTAATTAGCCTCCAAAAGAATTCTAGAAAGCTTTCTATTTTGGAAACTTTTATACGTTGACATTGATTTTATTTTAATAATGGACATAGTAGGCATACGTATGTTAAAAACGTGTCTTTGAAAGAAAAAGCCTTTTGAAATTTAGAAGTAAACATAAAAAATATCCCTAAAAAATTTCAAATATGAGATGTTTTTTCTTTTCATAAGTTCATAAGTTATGTACGTCGACAATAGATTATTAGCATTTTGGCAAAGATTAAGTGTAAGGACATGCGTTTCTCCTTGGTCGGTTTTGATTTTTGTGTACTTGTCAGCAGGAGTTGTCGTCTTAACACACTAGGAAACCGATTGTCAACCACATTAGAGCAAGTGGCCCGGAACGGAGGGTCTTTGGGAAGAGATTTGTTTATCTTGCTGTCTATGATGTCAATAAAATATGAAACAATATCAAATAAAATAATATCAAATAATATAAAATAATATAAAATAATATAAAATAAAATAAAATAATATAAAATAAAATAATATAAAATAATATAATATAAAAAAAATAAAATAATATAAAATAATATAAAATAATATAAAATAATGTAAAATAATATAAAATAATATAAAATAATATAAAAAATATAAAAACATATAAAATAATATAAAATAATATAAAATAATATAAAAAATACCAAGGATAGATGTAGTTTGAGACTCAATATAGGTAAGCCATACTTGCTGAAGAGTCGCTCTGTATTAAAGAAGTCCACTTGAACATAATTTGTAACCCACCACCACCAAATTCTATTTTCAAAATATTATAGATTAAAAATTGGACCCAAACTCCAGCTTTTTGTTTTTCTTAAATATTTAACTGTATTTGGCTTCTGTATGTGCTATATTCTAATTAAAATAAAATTGTATTGACGCAGTTTTGATAGTTTTCAAATCGTTTGTTTTGAAAAGAAAATAACTGCACATGAAATTTGGTACCCGTAAAACATGCTGCTTTAAAACCCAAATGTCTAAAGATGTCCAGTTTTATTCCAGAAAGATAATAAATTACGGGTTTGACACGTGGTGAAGGCTACCTAATTGTTCATATATTTTGGGGGAATCTCACTTTCCTTCATTATATATTTAAAACATTTATTATAATTAAGGTCATTATCAATAATGTTACGATTTATTTGCAATCATATTAATGTAGCAGTTTTGCTTAAAATATGGCTTAATAATAAGGAGTAAAAAGAACCATACTGAGATAGGTCAACCCCATTACAACCCAATGCTAATACATTATTAGATAGCTTACCATAAAAGGAAAAAATAACAGATAAATTAATAAAAATAAAGATAAAGCTTTAAAAACTCGGACAGAGCACCAATCCTCGTTTGCTGTCGTCCAGCTCTTCTTTGGTGGTATCAATCGCATTTTGATAGTTGCGTCTACTATGGGTAAGCCCGTCAATTGCATCTTTAGCAGGTACCAGCAATTTGAACCGAAGATAATGAAATCTTGTGATATCACTTAAATGGGCATTTTTGTGTATGGCAACTCGAAGGGAATCCAAGAATGCTATCCATTTTGTCAGATCGACATAGAAGTATTCCAACTGAAGTTTAGATAGCTTGACCACTATGTTACTGCTTCCTGTTAAAAATAAAGGGAACTCTTGTTCTTAACTGTTCACGACTGGTTCTTGTGTGCTGGAAGCAAGGGCTGAGTTAAAGGGTGTTAAATTGGAGGATATAGCAGAATTTACCAACAACAATAGCATTAACAATTTACCAAATGAGAACTATTAAAAACTTTTCCAACTTTTTATTTAGTTTTTTATTTAGTTTCCGGCTCTCTGGCAAATATACCTATAATGAGCCTTTCGGGGCTTTTTTTAGGTCACATGATGTCTAGAGTGGGAAATCCTCGAAACGAGCGTCTTCTTTACTTGTTGCCCCAAAACCCAAAGTGAACCTAATTTTCATTTGTGTTAGAATACTCACAGTTTGATGCTGTTTTCTAAGTCGATGAAAATCAATAGTTGAGATGGAATTGGAATTTACAACGTTGCATACAGAACTTTTGCTTTATTGCCAATTTGTCAGATTGAATCTTTTTTATGATGCCTAAATGATGCCTTAAATTACGTCCTGAAAAAAACAAAGCCTACTGTATCAAACTGGGACTCGATAAATTGCAAGTTACCAGGTGACCTTCCTTCTTGGTTGCTATTAATTTACTTACATAATACCCTGTCACTTAAATCAAGAAAATTAGGAGATTTAAATAAATGTAGGAATGCTCTTTGTAATTATTTTACTCGCTCTTCCTTTTTATGTTTTTATGCTTTTCAGTTGACTTTATAGCCATGGTTTGTTTTCCCTTAATTTTGTAAGTCTAAGGTCACTCTCTCTAACTTGCTTGCTTTGTCAGTGTGGAAGAAGCCTTCAATTTTTTCTTCTTGGCTTGACTATCCAATTTTTCATTTATTATTTCCAATCCATTTTAGTGATTTCATTACTTATTTATTTATTTATTTAGTTGCTTATTTATTTACTCTTTAAAATATTAATAAAACTATCAATAAACTAACTTTTGTTGTGCATTTTTATCTATTTAATTAATTAATTATTTATTTGTATATTTATTCTTTGAAAGTTTAACAGGATTGGTAGTACAAGCAGATTTTATTTTATTTCACAGTTTTATATGTTTTCTTATTTATTTAGTTACTTTTTTTACATACGTCTTTGTATGCTTAATTAATCATTTTTTAATAATTAAAAATTAAAAGAACCAGAAGTAACATTAGCTTTCATTGATACACTTTTATTTATTAAGTTACTTTTTACTTATGTATTTATTTGCTTAATTAATCATTTATTGATTTGTTCTTTAAAGAAAACTAAAGAACGAGTAGTAATACCAGTTTTTATTATACATTTTCTACAATTCAGCTGCAGTTCTAATCCTTTGAAAATATTTTGAAATTCATAAATTTAAATAAACTCTGGTAAAATACCGCATGGTCGATCAAGTAGAGTGCGAAATGAGCTTACCTCTCCTTTTGCTGTAACAGGTTTGGTCTAGATATAGCTTTTATGTAAACTATCGAAATAAAAGTAGATTTTTTACGCAGCTACACGTCATGTACCACAGATTTTTAGTAATTGAAAGTTTATCGTATCCAATAAGAAATCAGAAATGGTAAGAAACTAAAATATTTTCATCCTCAATATTCACTTTTACTTCAGTAAAATTGAATATTTAATTGAATACTTAAATTCATCATGTATGATGAATTTAAGGCATCACTTTAGTATCAGTTATTCTATTTATAAATAAATTACGTACAAATATATTGTAGAATTCAAAATAACATTATTAGGTTTTAATAACAAGATATTTCTTATTGCAGGGAAAATTTGTTTAAGTCTTGGGAAATGCATTGCGTATTTCATCTTTTAGCACTTAGTGATAGTGATACTTTGAACATTTTAACTTTATTTGTTGCATACTCTAGTGTCAATGGAAATTGCCACATCTGTTACGGTAAAATAACTATTTTTCTTTTCTATGTCTAATCTTTTAAAGATGGTATAAGATCTCATATGGAAGAAACAACTGACATATTTTGGACATATAGTAAGACACAACACTATCCAGCGAGATATTCTGGAAGGAAGAATTCAAGGCAGGAGAGCGAGAGGTCAACACCGCTTCAAATGGACGGATATCATGACAAGAGTAACAAGTCTATCACAGGAGCAGCTCATACGTCAAGCACAGGACAGAGCGTGCTGGACATCCAGAGTGGTCAACCTCCGGACCGGGAACGGCACCTAGGCAAGGCAAGGCAAGGCAAGGCAAGGCAATAAGATCTCATAACCCTCTTTATATGATCAAACTGCAAGTTTAGATCCAAAGCACGTTTCACATTGCTTTTCTCAAATGAACCCCAAGGAATATATTAAAACTATTATTTTTCTTCTCCAGCTTACATTTTTCACTTAATTTCAAATTCACTGCCCAAGGCATACTGCTAACTCACGTTCAAACTTATGTTAGATTAGTTTTCTACAATCACTATGTATAATTTGGACACTTTCTTTTCTTGCCCCAAATATTACACAGTGGAGAATTGATAAATCTCTCAATAGAAGATATCTCATAATCTGTTCTCAACATTTAATATATGAATGCACATTACAAAGACTCAGTTTCTGATGTTCGAATTTTGGGACGACAACTGTTAGAGATGTTTTTTAGTTCTTCTTTAGTTTACAGCTTCTTAAGATAAAGCGATATGTTTTCAAAAAGTCATTCTTCCAATAGAACATCATATGTTTATGCATTAAGATCATCTTAGTTTCTATTTCAAATGACTAACTCACCTACTCAGAAAAAGAATGTCTAAAATAATCTCCATAATCTAATTGTACATGTTTTTCTATAGATTGATATCGCACAGTCTTTTTGGTATAATTCATTCATTCATTGGATTTCATGTCGGTTCCAGACGTTGGAGATCATAAAAAAAATATTCTCTGTTCACACAAGCTTTAATAATTTTTGGAACAGAGATATCGATTTTCAACCATTTTTGAGGCTTTATCAAAACATAGTTTGTGAACTTGCGCTGGATCTTTTCCCTTTTACTTTACTAAATTTTGTCAAAGATTCGAGCTCTCTTTTGGGGATCATGTGGTGTAATACAAATTTTGTGATTTCATACTGATGTGAGGCGTGGTTGTTATTCAGCGGCATTGTGATTGTTGCTTAGCAGCACTGTGTGAATGCCAGTTTCTGATTCCTTTGTTTTAGGGGCGGCTTGTTTTTTCGCCGCCGCGTGGTGAGAGTGTAATGGTTGAGGGAGTTTTAAAGGATTGTCACTAAAGTTGTTTACACTACTGCGGTGAACATGAGACTTTTTATGAGGAAATAGAAAAAGCAAAAAAGCAGTGTAAGTCACAGGAGATAGTGTTGATTATGGGTGACTTGAATGCCAAAGTGGGAAAAGGAAGAGAAAGAAATACAGTTGGACCACATGGGCTTGGTGAAAGAAATGAAAGAGGTGAAAGGTGGATCCAATGGTGTCAGCAAAATAGTCAGGTCATTATGAACACTTGGTTTCAACACCATCGAAGACGACTGTATACATGGATAAGTCCAGGAGACAGAGCAAGAAATCAAATTGATTACATAACAATCAACCAGAGGTTCAGAAATGCAGTTCAGCAGGTGAAATGTTACCCAGGAGCAGATTGTGG
>RDPX01000343.1:711136-730690 GCA_003991215.1 Morbakka virulenta
GAAGGAAAGAAAATGAGGGGAAGACAGAGACTGAAATTCATTACCAGCTTGAACCAGGATCGCCAGTTCAAGAGGAGTGATTGTGAAATTTTAGCACTGACAAAAGAGAGAAATAGATGGAAGACCATGATCTCCAACGTCCTGAAAGGATAAGGAACTCAGAAGAAGAAGAAGAAGAAGGTGAACAATAAGGAAACCGATAGGAGATAGCTGAAATTAAATGTTATTTTTAACTGCGCTCGCAACGAGTCAGGAAGTACTGGATTTGACATTACAATCGAGGATTTAGGTTGTTAAATAGTATTGGCCAGGAGTTACAGTCAATCTTTGACGTTATTTACGAAAGTATTGTAAACTTTACCGAACTTTTGTTATTCGCTATTTTACTAAACTAAACTAAACTAAACTTGTTATTTGACCACAGATTACTTCCAACAAAGCTGGCCCTTCTGTTCCTATTAAAGTCTATAAGATTTTTTATTGAATTTTGCTTGCTTCAGTTTGTTAGTTTGTGATTCTTCTTCAGTCCATTGCACTTGATGTATACGACGGGAGAAACCACATAATAAAAATAAAATATTAAGTAATCACCTTAATAACAACTAAAACTTAAATTTTACCTTGAAAAAAGGAATAAAGCAAGAAACAAATTTAATTCGATTTTTAAAGCCCACGCCATTATCTATAAATGGCCCCTTTCAAGTTACAAATTAATGAATTTTCATTTGACAGCTTTTAAAAAACAATTCTCGTTGCTATAGTAATAATAAGATACAGCTAAATACTTCATTGGCTGGGAGTCTGTAACAAAAGCCAATCGCTACAGTTTTTTATCTGTTTATTTTTTTGTGAAAAAATGCTCGCGCATATTTTAAATCTAGATTTTCCTAGACACGTCTTTCAATGACCCTTTGAAATGCCAGTTACTTACAGTTTATTCAGTCTTAGTGACACCAACAGCCTGAGCACTTTGAAGCAATTTCTAATTTAATTTCTTAACATATGGTATCAAACAGGATGTTTTCCATTGCTTCTGGAGAAATAGAGCTTATCAGTGTCATTTTTGAGATGTGATGCATCATAAATTGTGCTTAATTTTCAGGTTTTTGAATCCGACATTTGTCATTGTCTTTATATCTCATGATACTAACTCCATACTTATACTAAAACTGACCAGGTATAAATGGGTGCTATTTTATTCCTTATATTTAATAATGGCTTGTAAATTGCCACTCTCTCTTTCTCACTTCTTCTCATTATTACCTCCTGAATAGCAAAGTAGATGTTGCCACTATCACCCATCTCTTTTATCATCTGATTACCTAGAAGCTCTATTTCCTTGCATCTTGCTACTTTCACTCATTTCACAGTTCGAAGCCTAAACTTCGTAGACCAGGTACAAACCAACATCCTCATTAAGGATTGGCACTGAGCCGACTACTCTTTTCCACTGTGATTGGCACACTGAAAACTGATATCAGAAGAGCTGGGTATGTTCTTGTGGTCATTGCGAGGTATAAGGAAATACAAAATATCGGTAATAGGATCCGGGTAGCAATAGGTGTAAGTGATACCATCAAAAAGCTGAGAGGAAAGGTTGAGATGGTAAGGGAATACCTTAAGCACGTAGCTGGACACATTAACCCGGAAGGAAATTTGCCTTCCCGTCGGCTTTTGGGAAGAATTTTTTCCAGACGACAGGTACCTAACAAAAATTAATCCTTTTCTTTGCAATTAGTTTAGCATTGAAAAGAACTTTTACCTTAAATAAGAACAAAACAACTACAACAGAGCACGTTAAAAACAAGATAAAACAGAGGAAACTAAGCACAAAAATTAGAAAGATATACAACGAGGCTTTCGTAGACTTTCGACAGGAAATTCCTTGAAAGATATTAGCTAGACCCTTTGCAAAAAAAAGTTCAGTCAAAGAACATTCACGAAGGAGAGACCTGCTTCTCCTTCTTGCAGCATCAACCTATGCTATAGACGAAAAGAGGCATTCAACTCATACTGATGTATAGTTGCATGTAAATGCAACTTTATAGACCATTAATAAAACGGAGTAGCTGATATATTATTTTGTAGCAAATATTATTAAATTTCTCCGATGTCGTTGGGGTTTTTTTTGTTTTTTGCTTTTTCAATATTCAAGAACAAAATTTATGAAAAGTTTGCATGCATTTATTAAATTTCTTGTCTCCATATTCTTAGTTACGATGTTAAATTGTAACTGAGGGATGATGAACATATATTCAAACAGTACTGCTATTGCTGCACAATACTGTGGGTAATCTGGTGATCACCCACAGTATCTCAGGCACAGGCACTCGTCGATGACCACATTTCAGTATTTGTTTCCGTAAATCAAACTCTCGTTTCCTGTTAAAAATTGTTGTCATGTCAACGACAATACCTCTTCAAGTACATGCACCATCATTTTCAGTGCTTGCAGAAGGTGTTGGTGCATCTAACACAAAATCATTAATCGAGATAGTACGCCTGTGTCTCTTACATACCTGTCTTTGCCATATATTCCTTTCAGAGTTTTCCCAATCCACTGAAAACGTTTGCAAAGAATACACATTACGGATACCGAGAACATTCATGCAACATTCATTTACTATCTTCAAAACATTTGTCATATTATTGGTGGAAGACTGAAAATTTTGACTTGTAGTATTTACTGTTGCTAAAAATTCGCTTACAAATTTGTTCATTAAATGAAAAATGATTTACAAACCATACGAACCATGGTTTACAAACTATATAACCCCTTGCAAATGAATGTATACTCGCTTTTCACGTATTTTCGTATACTGCACTGGTCTAATAATCAACGGTTTACTTCATTTTCTTCTTAATTATCGTTACACAGTGAAATAGTCATCCAAAGGTATAACAAATAAATAATAGCCACCAGCCTCTTGTATACTGCCTATCCTTCCATTACCAACACAACGCAATTTGTGACAGTAATAATGCGAACATCACACTCAACTGGAGTGCAATGACATGACTGATGGAGAATTTCATGAATCAGTAAGCAATGTACAGTGTAAAGAAAAGGCGTAACCAATCGATTAAGTCAAGGAGCAGGATGAAAATTGGAGGAGCGCTCAGCCACCTTTGGAAAATTATGGATTTGGAAAAAGCAAAGATACCTAGGTGTGGTTCACACTATATTCTTTCTCAATTTTTTCTTTCTGGTAAAAACCAGCTCACTGAAATAACATCTGGTTTCACTCTTCTTGGTTTGAAAGCAGAAAGATGAACGTCATGATGGTCGTGTAGTTTTGCAATCAGAACAACCTTATTAGAACTAGTAGAGTGCTTCTGCATCATTTCTGAACACAAAATGAAACTTCGAGCTCATCTCATTTGTGATAGATATGCAACCGTCTCCTCAGTTTATGCTCCAACAATGCAAGCTAATGAAGAAGCTATTATGACCTTTAACGAGGATCTGCATAATTCGGTAAGTTTTGTTGACGAGAAAGTTATTATTTTGGGTGATTTTAATGCTCGAGTCGGTAGTGATTTTGAAACTTGGGATGTCGTTGGTCACCATGTATTGGCAAAATGAATTCAAATGGCTTGAAGCTACTCCCGTTTTGTTCCGAGCTCAATTTGGTCATAGGGAATACACTTTTTTACCAGAAAGTTAAGTACAAGGCAACGTGGACTCACCCAAAGTCAAAACATGGCCATATGATCGACTTTATTATCACCAGGTGGTGTTGCCGTTACGATGTGTGTAATGTGTGTGTGATGAGGAGTGTGGAATGTGACACTGTTACAAAATGGTTCGAGGGACGTTTATACTTTATATTCCTAAAAAAATTCGGATAAATGGGGCAAAACGTTTAGAGCGCATCGAGGTTACCAAACTCAAAGACCTGGATTTATGCAAAATATAAAAATACATTGAATTGATGACATTGAATTTTATGCAACATGGGAGAAATTTGAGAACCAAGTGTACCAAGGGGAAGCAAAAGTTCTCGGCCAGAGAAAGAGAAGCTTAAGGACTGGTTTGTTGACAATGACCACAAAGTCAAGCAGCTATTATAAAGTTTCATAAGCTTATCATAACATGTTCGGTTATTTATCCTTATTAGCGTGAAGAGGCGGACTTTGTCGTTTACGTTAATTTACTAGTGCAGTTCCTTTGTCCTCATTCGTATTAGCGTCATGATAGTGACAATAAACAAACTCACACGTCTCAAGAAGAACAAAGTCAATCTCCACGCAAACAAATGGCTTCTGCTGGTTTTATGTTGTACATCAGCTTCTACGTTACTAGAAACAAGTCTTCACTGCCTTACAAGCTACAACCCTGGCTCTAGCAGCCATGGATACCACCATCAAGGCGATTTGATCATTTATTGGTGCTTGAAAATTCCTTGGTAGAGTTATCCCAACTTGCTCCAACTTCCTCTTGTCATTAGGGTCGCTAGTAGCTGGGAAACCACCACATGACAAAAAATGTGGACAGAGTCGACAGAAGAGGTATCCTCATAGGCACAGTACCACTTGCACCGTCACAAATCCATCACTATCCTGAAACTATATGTCCAATTATGCCTGGTCACTGATGGGAGTGTTAAGTCACCTAGCAACGTTTCTACATTATATCCCCTCCAAACAAACTCAACCTCACTATTTATTTTAGTGCAAAGCTAAGACAATGGCAAACGGCCTTGATACCATGCAAAATTAGGACAATCAGCATTGCAACTTCTAAACATACTTGTCTACTGCTAGCCGCTTTGCAGTCCACATGATAAAGAAGGTCAGAGCAACTGCATTAAAGATATCTAAGTGCATTGATGTTTCCAAATTACAAAGAGAGGAAGTTCATAAAATTCTCATAAACAAATTAAATAACATCACATTTTATGGAATCTGGGACCAGATCAGATCACAAGTGTACACCAGAGGTACTGATGTTTTTGGCCTCAGAAAGACCAAACATAGAGACTGGTTTGTTGAGAACAATGTGGCAATCACTAGTCTCTAGAAAGAGGAGCTGGTGATTGCAACTGGGTGATTGCATTCATGGGAAACTTCTGTGTAATTCCGGTCCAGCTAGGGTATGTGGAAAAAGAGCTTTTTAGAAAGCCAAATTGAAACTACAGCTCCTTCAACTTCTCGTCCGATACTGTTTTTCTCGGACTTGATCAACTCAACAGGAATGGCAGTGAAGCCATTCTTTACAACAGTGAAGCCGTTGTATATTTGCTGCACTTGGTGAAAAAGGCTTCTAATTATTTTCTAGAATTTGTTGTCTAGTTAAGTACTCTTTGGTGCCTAATAGATCTCCCCCACCGCTAATTAATTTTAAAAAAAATTTCCACCCAGGACAATTTTTTGAGGAGGTACTTTGGCCAGCAAGTAGAAAATATCTTTATTTAAATATGAAAATCATGCTGATCACACATGATGTATTGTTTTGTTCAGGTCGCTTTCACTGAGGTCATCCGTTTCCGGCCAAATTTGAACTTCAAGATGACGGCAGAAGATTTGAGCTTAGCTACTGTAATTCCTCTTTCCAACGGAGAGTCAAATATAAAATGTAAAATGTCAAATACTTGCAGAGTTATGGATAGCAAGTAATTCAAGCGACAAAAATATTGAAGTTGACATAAATCTGTACTACTTCCTTCATTTAAACTTCCCCTTTCGTCTCAAATTTGCCAAAAAATCAATGCCTAGCTTCTTCGAAGTGGAAGGGCCTACTGCTGTACGCTCCTTACAGTATTTGCAGTAGAGCTGTCAACGCCAAGTGCTTGTAAGGCCGACATCTCTTTAGCGGAACTGAAATGTCACTTACGTCAGATTTCTATTAGAAGCAGCCTATTGTTTTATTCTGTGAATTTGGCAGTGTCACTTTGTTATGTATTTGGGCCAAGAAACGATTGCATTGCCAATTTGAATTCGTGTTGGAAATTTACAAGGAGAAACCAATGCATTGCTGTGAGGGTTCTAGACCTGTATACTTTGCTATAACACTTTGATTAAATTTAGACAGTTTTAACCATAGTTATTGTGGTTAAAAGATAAAAAAGAAATGCTTACAGTAACGAAGAAAAGTTGAGGCTTGGCGAATTGGTTGCCAAATTCAAAGAAGAGTTTGATGTGGAAGTTAAAAAAAGCGAAGGCAAAACGAATTTTGATGCGAAAAGAAAAAGGCATGTAGCAATAAAACCATCCACTGGATTTGTTGCAAAAGCTATACGACAATTTCACTCCGTCTTGGTCAACGCAAGTAACAAGGATCCTGATTTTGAAAAGGCTACAGAGCTTGCATCACGTTGTTATAATGATCTGGAACCTTTAAGAGACTCCTCTTCTTGTCCCCCAAAGAAGTCGAGGGGACGTAAGGTCAAAGCGTCAGAAGATAGAGTGGCTTAATTTGACTGGTTCGTTGATGCGAGAGAATCGTTGAAAGGACGTTTGCCTCGGCGATTGTTCAAGTTGAAATCTCAGCAATTTTACGGTCATTGACTGGTTCAGTACCCTACACCAGAGGATCAGACTTAAATTCAGCAACAAATGGATTAAACAGTGGAAAAATGAATACAGGCTGAGTTTAAGAAAACCAAACAAACGATTTTCAATCAAGAAAGAGGACCTCCTTATAGGGCCACAAGATTATTTACAAAATATGTGGACCATTCGCAGGTATTTTATTCTAAAGTACGGTATCGACCCTCCTTTTATAAATGGGGATCAAATGCCTCTTCCTATGAACAAAAGCTCACAGCAAAAAAATTGTTTAAAGGGAAAGACACCTTTATCAAGGAGAACCACGATATGTCAAGAGAGAGTGTGACAGTGTTAACGCAAGTTTCAAGTGCCTCAAACATTAATCTAAAGCCCGAATTGTTTTTAAAGGGAAAGGGGTGCGAGCACAAGTTGCGGTTGATGATATCAATTACCAGTGTTCCCCAAGTGGCTGATACCAATTGGAACATATTCTCAAAACGATTAGTAATTTACCGAATCGCTACATTCCATTTACACAAAAAAACGTTGCCATTTTTGTGCTGGACGATTACACTGTCCACCTGATGCCAGAGGTTCGAAAAGCCCTCTACCAACCTGGCTACAATCTAATAGCCAATCTAACTACAGGTTTCATTCAGGCCAATGATACTATAGCAGGTCCCCCAGATTCGAACTCAGAGAGTGAGAGTAATGTCTTTTGGAACTGATGGGTGAAATAACCGAGACTTTTCTTGTATCTAATTTTATTACACCACACCGTAAAAGCTAAAAATAAACAAAAAGCTAGGGTAAGCATATACATACTGTATGCTATCTTGGAACAATACACTATAGGATTTCACTGCATTATGTAATGATACAATAGCAAAACTTGTCATCTATGTACGTACTGTATCTGTATATAATGAACAGAAAATACCAGTCTATAATGCCAACTCAATGCATAATACGTGTACAAAATTGGTATTTCATCCATTACAAACTTAGTACGAACTATATCAAGTGATAGTGATTGCTTAAAATGCAAGTCAACAAAATATAAACAGTAATTCAATTTGTATTTACCTCATGCTCTGTGTGGCAGGTCCTGTATCTAAACTTCTTTCTGTACAATCTTATTTTGTGCAGTAACTTGGTTAACTATTGATGGAGACAGCAGCTTGTCTGCTCCATCCGATGGTTACTGATAAACTGATTTGAGAGGGTGATTTCATTTTCAATGAAACAACAGGTTGGCAGACAACAGCATTCCAACAGATATGATTCACGTGAATATTTCAACAAACATAGAACCATAGTTCAAAACAACCCCTTGAGAGGGATCCAAAACTTAATTATTGTGAAAAAAAGGGTAGGTCCCTTTCCGGAGAAAAACCAACCCGCAGCTAGCCGCCAAACCAACAGCAGCACAATGGCCCACAGAGACCGGTCGCTTTTCCACAGCAAATAGAGACTGATCACTCACTGCCATTTGTGACGCAATAGTTCATTGTAATGCAGCTACATTCCCCGCCTGAAGCTGACGAAGGGTTGGCAGCAGATTATCTACAAAGTTATATGGAATACTATAAAGTATCTTTAGATAATATTAATCCTTAATATTAAAATATATCTAGAGTGCAGTATGTGAAAGGCTACTTGATGGAAGTATGCAATTGCACATAGTGTACTGTACATCTAAAATGGCAGCACTACTTGCTTAAACCATTTGCTTTAACAATGACAACTACTTTGTTTATTGGCCTTTCTAAGTATGTTGCCGGCTGTTTCCTTGCACCTTTTCCGTTCAAAGGTGCATCACGTCCAAGCAAGTTGACTTTACGCACCAAATTCTCTTCACTTTGTTTTTCATCTACAACTTTGGCCAATTTCCACTGTTTCCTGGGTATATCATCATCCTTGATCACTACCATGGTCTTTGGGCCTTTCTCCAGGCTTTGCAGATTGTCGTTCCTCCAACGTTTCCAAAAAACATTGGGAAGGCCTTGAACTTGTCGCCATCTTTTGCGAGAATAGATATCTTCTTCATCAAATTGATCAGGGGGAGGTAAAACCACTTTTGACTATAGCGTCAACAGATGATTTGGTGTTAGGGCTTGTGTGCTTGTATTGTTATCATTGGCTGCAATCAATGGGCGGCTATTAACTATAGCCATGACTTCAAGATCGAATTCTTTGTTGGTGTCGAGGCTAATCTCCTTTTCAGTGGCATCTCTGGATACAATGTCGGCTGGATTGTTATTTGTATCGATATAGCGCCACTGATCAGTGTTGCTATAGTCCTTGATTTGTTGCACTCGATGGGCAACAAAAACGTGGAATCTTCTGTTTTCTTTTTAAATGTAGCCAGAACTACCTATGAATCAGTCCAGAAGAAATGTCTGACATCATCCCAATTCATTTCTTCATCTAGCAGCCTTATCATCTTGACTGAGAGGACTGTTGCTTGGAGCTCAGCTCTTATTATGGTGATAGCCTTCAATGGCGCAACTCGTGACTTAGCAATGAGCAGAGCAGAGTGTACACGACATTAATTATTAACCATATGTAGGTAGGAATATTCTCCGTACCCATGTGTGCTTGTGTCACAGAAGATACGTACTTTCTGTACTACTACTGCTTCGAAGTTGGCACGTGTCAAACATCGTCTTAGTTTCAGTTCGGCAAGGTGAGCACATTTTGTCACCACAGATCCTATTGTGTATGACGCTCTTTAGATAAAGGATTATCCCACCGAGCTCCATCTTTGCACAATTGTTGGAGGATTCGTTTTCCAACAAGGATGAATGGTGTCACAAAACCTAATGGATCAAATACAGAGGCTATTGTCGACAATATACCCCTTCGAGTTGGTGGTTGGTCACGCATGACAATTCTAAATTGGAACATATCAGCTTCTACACACCATTCAACACCAAGCACACAGTCGATAGGTAGAGTGCCTCCTTGAAGATTAAGGTCCTTGGCAGCTTTAGCTATGTCGGAGCTTGGAATCATTACCAGTACAGACCTGTCATTACACAAAAACTTGGAGAGTCATAAATTATCTCTTGCACAGATCTCAATGGCACTCTTTATCAGCTCAATGGCCTCCAAAGCAGTCTCCACACTAGTCAGGCCATCGTTTACATAGACGTCGTTCTGGATGAAATCTGCAGCTTGCACGCTGGCAGGATTCACTGGGTCGCATTGCTGAGAAGCTATTGTCCTTAGCCCGTAAGTTGCGCAACCTGACAAGAAGGTAGCACCAAGCAGATGGACAGCCATGTGGAATTCAACAACACGATCCATTTTGTCGTCAGCAAACCACAGAAACCCTGTCTTCGGGTTTTACCCGAAACTGATGGAATATCCTCTGAATATTGCAAATAATCGCCACTTGTTTTTTCTGACCCTTAGGAGGACTCCGATGAGTTTGTTCAATAAATCGGATCCTTGTAGGAGATGGTCATTTAGACAATGATCCTGGAATCTGACACTGCAGTCGAATATAACACGAACCTTGCCCGGTTTCTTTGGGTGATACACCCCAAAGTGAGGAATGTGCCATAACTCATCACTGTGCTCTGATGGTGCACAGATTTCTGCCTCCTTGTGTTTCAGCATGTCCTCTATAAAGGCTCTATAATCTGTATAGTATTGAGGATCACTCTTGAACTTCTTTTTTAAAAGATCAAGTCTGCTTTCTGCCACAACACGTTTGTTGGGCATCTTTGGTCTCTTTTTGGAGGGAAGCGGCATGGTGTAGTAACCGGCTTTTACATCAGCTACAGATACCGATCATCACTGTCGCCTAAAAGCACTATTTAGAAATGAAGAAATGGAAATCGTGTTGAAGATGTTTGAAGTTGACAGAAATAAACTTCCAACACCCAAAAGGGAAGATATGGTTAATATGCTGATATCACGATGGAAGAAAGTAGAAACTGATTTTGCTACCGTGTTCAAAACCTTTTGTGATCAATGCACTTGATGGAACTGAGGACCACTTAGTCTCATGTAAGTTGTTTGCTCTAATTGGCAGTACGATACAAAATGTTAGAAAGCAGATCATGGACTCCTCCTTGCCTGTAAATTTGCAAGTTGTTATCAAACAAATTACCCTAACAAAAGTTATATACAGGAAAGACATTGAACGTGCTTAATTACGTAGATGATGATCCATACTTGCTTGACGATGGTGGTGATGATGATGATGTAAATTGTGATGAGAGTGGTAGCGATGACGAGAATGATGAGCATGGAGAAGATCAAAATGAATCAACAGTAATCGCCGAAACAGAAACTGCTGGACCTTCAAGAACAATCCCATCTTTGCTTAATACATGTTCCGACACTTCAATTAATCAGGACGCAAACTTTTTAGATGCCCTACAAGACGTGTTTGAGCAAAATGAGACAAGTGCTGTGTCAAACCACACATTAAATAGATGAAGGCTTTTAGGAGGCTCGAAGAAGTGTTAGGAAGCGTATTACATATGTTAGCAATAACACTGTCATTGAGCACGAGGATAAGGAAAACATTTTTAAATTTTGGAAGGCATGTAGGAGACTGCCATGACTTCGAATACCTGACTATTATTTGTATTGTATTTCCCTACGTTTGGGAAGTTGCAGTTGATTCTAAATATTGATTCTTGACTTCATTATTTCAACTTTTTGTCCCGACCCCCCGTCTATAACATTTTGGGTCATTTTTCAACCCCCCTCTTTATTAAGTTTTTGGGATTTTTCCAACCCCTCTTCTATTAGGCATCCAAGAGTATGTGCTGTTTTAGATTTTCTATATGAAGCTTAACAACACGAAAAGGACTCATAAGATGTCCTCTCGACACTACTGTATGCTTCTGAAACTTGGACACTGTCAAAAGAAATGGAAGATTTGAAATGTTGTTGCATAGAGAGATGCTGAAAGAGTCATAATTTGACAACTACAGAAAGGACGAAATCCTAGAACGAGTAGAAAAAAAAAAGAAAATTGCTTTACGAAATAAAATTCAGCAACACTGAATACATAGGCCACATAGTCAGATCAAATCTACTACAAATATATATTCTCGAAGGACAAGTAGAAGAAAAAGAGAAAACCAGGAATATTTAGGCATACGTGGTGTAGAGAAGTGCAAATTTGGATAGGGAAAAATATGATGTACTTGCATGGAAGGGAAAGAATAGAGCTAGGTGCAGAACCATGGCATCCAGCCTCAATTGGACAGGGAAGGAATCAGACAGACAGATAGATAGATAGATAGATAGATAGATGGATAAGTATGAAAATTCTTGTCATACTTTTTAAGCAGCTTCAATTTTTATCAATTCTCTATGTGCTTTGAATAAGGGATGCTTTATAACACACCCTCTATCAAAACAAACATCTGAAGTAGGACCAAGGGGAACTCGGCAACTCGAAAAACAGTACTGAAAGGTGATGGGGACGTAAGGGTATTGAAAATATTGGAAAATGTCCTCGAATATTAAAAATTTTCGAGGACGTTTTCAAGAGTAAAAAAATACAGCAAAATAGAAGAGCCTTATTTTTTTGATTACTTGTTACAAAAATTTTTTAACCAGTGACTCACAAAAGACCCGAATGTTGGCAAGGATTGGTAATCAAGCTGTAGGTTTTAGTTTGCGCAAGATTGAATGGATACATTATGTGTGAACACAAATCTCATAAACTCTAGTGACATATGCCATGCAAAATTAAATGTGCTCTTATAACAAGGTTTCCGCCAGAAAATGTGATGGAAGAGACTTATACTTTTCGTATTTGTTTATTTTTGTGGTATTATAGACAAACATGATGAATCAATATCACTCGCCGTATGTGTCTAAGCCACAAGGCCTTATCTCTCTCCCTTCAGCTGATAGAATTTTACAACAGTGCTTTGTGTTATCAATTTCGTTCTTTAGACGTGTTACAAAAGTTAAACCTCTGTCTTCTCCTTCCCCACTTTCCTTCAATTTTACCACGCAGCCACAATTTTTTCATTCCTTGTCTCCAAAATTCCATCTGTCGTTTTTGTATCACCTTGATTAGGAAAAGTTTCGTTCCACCTCTGTTTAAGACTGCTACGTTGCTGGCTGACGTTTTTGTCCACGATATACTCAACACCCTTCTTAAAAACCGTATCCTGACAGCCTCTCATTCCTTCGAAACGGATTCGTCAATTGTCCAGGCGTCACTCCCATTTAACAGAACTGACACTCTAATATTCTAAGTTTAGTTTCAACTGTAAAGTTCTGTTCATCAGCATTTCGATCCTACTTAGCATTTCGATCCTACTCGTCACTTATTTAGGGCATTTTCCGTCAGATGCAATCATACTACCGAGCTAGTAGCACTGGTGTACCTCTGATTTTGTCTCCCTTAACATTAATATTACAGTTTGAAATTACTTTTTCCTTGGATATTACCATACACTCAGGTTTTTTTATGTTCAGCTGTAGCCCTTTTCCCTCACACTCCAAAACTACTCTGTTCAAGAGTTCTTGCAGATCATTCTAACTTTCTGAAATTAGGACCTTAGATTACCTGAGGTTGTTTATATTAATTCTCCTCACTTTAATTCCAGGGCTGTCTTCTATTTCTCTCAAAATCATTTCACCGTACAAGTTAAACAAATCTGGAGACATAATACTGAAGACATAATACTGAAGACGTAACTCCTCTTTCAATTAGTACCCATTCAGTCATTTCACCTTTTATCTTGATGGCTACGGTTTGTTCCCAATACAAATTTCTCACTAAACGGACGTCCTTCTCATCAAATTTTTGATTTTCTACCACCTGAAATAGTTCAGTGTGTGTTACTTCATCGAGTGCTTTGCTATACTCGATAAAACATAGGTAAACATTTCTTTGTATTTCAATTGCTCTTCCTGATAATATTCTCAGCATAAATATCGCATCTCGGGTTCCTTTAACTTGAATATATGCTTTCTGTAAGAGAGGAATCTCATTCCTAATTTTTATTCTCCACCTGTTAAGAAGCACTTTAAAAATTAGTTTCGTTACATGACACATCAGGCTGATAGTTCTATGCATCTCACACTTGATTGCAGCTCTTTTTTACGTAAAGTTGGTTGTTTAAAATAAGAAACTGCTTGGTAAGATTGCAAGAAACAAAAGGTGGGCGAAGAGTACATCATAATAAATGGTCTAGAGGATTTGAGTCCATGGCAACAGAAAAGGGAAAGGTCTAAATTTAACCCATTAGTAATATTACATAGATAGAGCAATAGTTTGGGTCCATTTTCAAAAGAGAATAATTACTCTTTTTTGAATGCATCGAAAATGTGATAATTATAACTATTACATTTTTTGTTTGCATTATTCTTCATTATCCTCCGAAAGGATCACTATCTTATCGCGACTGGGAGGCTTGCGTGCTTTGTTGATCCTAAGAGCAATGCTGGCTGGAGCCTTGTGCTCCTGGTAGGGTCACTTATCCAGACAGGTCTAGTCGGAGGAGCCAGACTGAATGTAATCCCTGGTTGGGAGCATTGCTTGGGTTAACAACCCACTCGCATAAAGCCAAAGTATTAGAGAAATATAAACATTACTACCCACGAATATCAGGGAGCAGCAGGGATGGACTATACAGGCATTTTGAGGAAGTTTTGCCAAAGCCTTTGGGAAGATCAGCGTTGATGGGATCTTTTGTTTATAAAAAGCCCTCGTTAACATCGGGCGCTGGAATGTAATGTAATGTATAGGAGTAGAGCAGCAGCACAGATCGCGAGAGAAACAGATAACCACAGATTGGAAATTCTCGGAATCAGTGAATGCATATGGACAAAAGCAGGAAAGACTAAGTTGACCACCGGACAGACCTTGATCTACAGCGGCGATGAGGAACTACATAAAGATGGTGTTGCTAATATGATCAGCCTGCAAGCGATGAATTCCTTGTTGGAGTGGATACCAATCAGCAAGAGGATCATAACAGCGAGATTCCAATCAAAGTAAAGGAGAGTGATTGCTATTCACGTTTACACACCTTGTAATTAAAAGGAAGATTCAGAAAAAGATATATTCTATCAGGAGCTCCAAAAAACACTAGATATATGCAATGAAAACAACATTATAATTGTTATTGGGGATCTAAATGCTAAGGTTGGAAGCGACAACAATAACTACGAGAAAAAATGGGTGTAAATGGTCTTGGATTACAGAATGATAACGGGGAAAGGCTATGCGAGTTTTGCCAGATGAATGAATTAGTCATAGGAGAAACTGTTGCCTCACAAAGACATGCACAAAAATACTTCGGTGTTGCCAGACGGGTGCACCAAGAATCAGATCGATCACTTCATGATAAGTGGTCAGTGGAGATCATCAGTACAAGATTGTCGCGTACAAAGAGATGCTGATATCAACAGCGATCAAGCTAAGTCTCAGGTCACACACACACACACACGAAAAAGAAAAAGATTAAGCCTAGACTGAATGTGGAACGTCTGCCAGATGAAGAAGCCAGAAGGAAGTTCTGCGAGGCTGTAAAAAAAATACTGGAAGAAAGCAAAAGCAGTGAGAGCCGGGATGTAGAAGTGTAGGAACATCAGACGAAAGCCTTTTTTCACATCACCGGAAAAAATGATCAGTTTCAAGAAAGGAAGGAACAAGCCATGGATAAGTGGACAAACATAAGGACTGATAGACTAGAGGAAAGTATTAAGACCATAACTGACAGGACACGTTCTGAGAGGGTAAAAGGCAGACTGAAGGAAGGATACAAAGAGAAAGACAGACAAGTGAAAAGAAGTGTGAGGGAAGACAAGAGAAGGTGTATGGACGAGAAAACCGAAAGAGCCCAGAATGCGGCAGAATATGGGAGACAGAAAGAACTGTATGGCATAGCTCAAGAACTAACTAGAAAGGATTCTAGTCAGACAGGGACAGTCAATAACAAGAATGGGGACCTGCTTGAGAGTAAGAAAGCAAGAGTGGCAAGCTGGAAAGATCACTTTCAAGAAGTTTTCAACAGGAAGGCACTGGAGGAACTACTAAAAGATGAATACCAGCAAATAAAAGAGCTCAGTATATCAGTAGAGCCATTTCCCAATGCAGAAATCATAACTGCAGTGAAAGTATTAAAAAATAGAAGGTCTCCTGGAGATGACCAAATTACTGCAGAAACGTTGAGATGACAAGCATGGAAATGAAACAACTTGTGGACCTAATTTGGGAAAACACGAGAGTCCCTACAAAATGGAACAAGGGTCTTATATGCAAGCTTCCCAAGGAACTTGGCGAGGAGCCACCCTGCTGCCGCTGACCAGCAAGGTGCGTAGCAAGATTCCCCTCAGTAGGATACAAAGGGAGGTTAGCGCAAGCCTCAGGAGGGAGCAAGCAGGTTATAGAAATGGCAGGGGAACAGCCGAACAGATCTTCATCCTTAGGAACATACTGGAACAAGTGAATGAATGGAATGCCACCCTTTACATCCATTGGTAGACTTCGAAAAGATATTTACTCCATAGACCGAGACAGCCTTTGGAGTATAATGAGACAGCATGGAATTCCCAAAAAGCTGATAGAGATGGTCAAGGCTTTGTGCAAAGACCTTCGGTGCTCTGTCATAGACGAAAATGAAACGACTGATTGGTTCACTGTGATGACTGGAGTAAAACAGGTATGTTGTATGTCAGAATTTCTGTTCCTCTTGGTAATCCACTGGGTGATGCGAAGAACTCTAGAAGGCGAAAGAATTGGGCTCCGCTGGAAGTTCACGACAATGCTAGAAGACCTCCACTTCGCAGATGATATCGCCCCTCTATCACCATCCATGCAACGTTTACAGCAAAAAACCACCAATGCCTGGTAGCCAATGCTGCGAAATTGTACTCAAGCTGAACGAAAGGAAATGCCAAGTCATGAAAACAAAGAGCAGAAGTGACGGCAAGCTGAAGGTAAGAGAGAGTGATGTGGATGAAGTACAGAGTTCCACATATCTGGGAGCAACATTTAACAAAGACTAAGGTACGGCAGCAATTGCCAGGAAGAGAATTCCATCGGCCAGTGCACATATGAAGAGACTTCCCGTCATTTGGAAAGACAGTGACAGCAGTTGCATAGAGAGACTTAAGGTAAGATGAGCATTCCCCACTATACTCTTTTCTTATATTTACTGACATTTACATACCACTAATATAATTTTCGAATAGCATTGGACAGTTAATATACATTGAAATTATTTCGATATAGAAATACCAAGTGATGAAAAAACAAATTTCAAATATTATCTTAAAGTTTTCCCTCTGCCACAGGAATAACGAAATGATGAAGAAATGAGTAAACATCACATTTGTCCAGGTCAAGCTCTAGAAATTTACTAGTTATTCTTGCAAACCTAGAACATAAAACAGAGGGAAATCATTAGTCTTAAACTCTGCAAGTAAATTTATTATCAGTAGAGTGCTACCTTTGTAAAGCAAGTGAAACAACGATAAACGTACAGTGCGAAATTTTATCAGAAAGGTAAATGGACAAAATTGCTGCTTGTGTTAAAATTAACGTAAGGTCCTCAAATAAAATGTATTTTAAGTAGATATAAATTTACAGAACGATACATGCGATATATAATCTAACAAAATTAAAATGCAGGTACTTTAATTTTTCAATGTTAGCTATAATACTAAAATAAATCTATTGGTTTAAAAGAGGTAATTTTATGTTTATAATTCCGTATTGCTTATTCTTGTTTATTCGTACTGTTTAGTATACGTTTCGTCCTTTATGAAAATATCATGTTTGGAACTCCATGTACAAAGCTTGTATTCTTGAAAATATATTTAAAAGAACGTTTAAAAACGTGAACAAAGACATACAGATACATTTGCGTGATTCAGAGAACTATTGTGACTTTTTTGTTTTTTAAACTACTCTGTTAGTATGAAACAAATTGATATTTTACTATTATCTTGTTATTTAAAAGACGATTTAAAGAGGTTAAATTCTGGATAATATTGGATCATTTTACCAATTTTTAAACTGATACTGAAATCGTAATTATGGTGAAATATCTAAATTAAGGTTGTGTTCCATTTAATTACAAGATATTATTGATACACATTGGATACAGTACAGCTATAGTACAGCTGTTTAGTTTTAATCATTAACTCACTTTTAAATACTTTTTAAAATATGTAAGGTCTTTGAAATTACATAATACTCTATCTTTCTTTTCAGCTAAAGCAAGCCCGTTAGTTTGTCTGACTTTAGGATAATATCATATAATAATATCACCTGAAGATATGGTGCAAGGAAGTAAATTAACGCAAACATGAAAGAAAGAAAGAATAAAGTAAGTGGTCAACCGCACACCACTGAAAGTACTTGAGAATGTGCTTTTTTGATTCTTTATTTGCCAATTCAACAGAGGACTAAATATCAAAGTCTTTGCTAGATTAATGGTATTATGCTCTAATACAAATTAGGGCAATTAAAATTAAAGTGTTAAAATTTCCTTGAAACAAAATTTAGAGAGGTAGTCTCAATACTTAATGAAAATTCTACTATAAATCAATAACAATTATTGAATAAAAAGAATGATTCTAGTATTGATAATAATGACTTTTATTAGTTTTATAGTAGGAATTGAAAGACCAATTTCTTCAGGCCGGTATACTGCTTTTTCTCTATTCATATCCAGCATTACTCATCAACTTTCCTTTGGTTTTCTTAGAATTGTTTGCTTTCTCCCACTTCCCCTAAACATAATACTGTGTTTTTATTGACCAGATTATACTTCTTCGCGTATGCATTTGCTTTAAGCTGGTAATAATTGTAAAATTATCGAAATAGACGAGTGTTGTAGGCAAAACTCACCGATAAATATTCAACATCAACATGTGGTTTCAACAAGTCATTTTTACTATCTATCACGTGACTCTTACGTCAAATTTACATTATCATAATTTGCATAATACAACAATAATTTGTGGCGATATTTAGTCAGTTGTCCATTAGAACACTTCATCCTTTAATCAGGACGGACCAGTCAGTGCTAGGTGTACGAACATATGTAAGTACGTATGAAACAAGCTATTTGTAACCATTTGAAAACTGAAGAAATAATCACCTTATCGATTATATCAACATCAGAAAATGAGACATTGAGTCAAAGGGCAAAGGAGAACAATAGAAGTGTTTAAATGGTGACATTAATATTCATGAAATAGCGAAACACTGCTGGACACAATATCACATCTTTGACAGAAAAAAGGAAACCAATACACCGCTACCACCAATCCATCCCCTACAATACAGTAATCACATGAATGCCATATCGTTCTGAAATATGGGTTCCAGTACTATAGAAAGAAATACAACAAATGTATGATGGATATGGTACCACTGCTCAAAGAATCTCAATCCCTGTCACTACGTAGATCCACACAGTCAAGGTATGAAATAATTGTATCAAGTCATTTCAAGATGACAGGAGAAACATTTCGATTAGAGCTCAGAATAAGATTAAGAATCATGATATGAAAAACCTCCTTTTTAATGATTTCCACGAGTACATAAAGTCAAGAATTTTCAAAGTACCTTTCTTGTTGCGTCTTATCGTTTAGGCTTCCTACTCTCGTGATTTCTTTGTTTTTGGAGATTAATGTTGCCACCTAAAATTTTAAAAGTCGCCTTCTAAAGCACCAATATCACAATAATAAAAAATATCAACTGTATCTCATGTGAATGGAACGAATAGATGGACTTAAAATTAAAAGAATCACACAGCTTTTTTAGCATATCATTTGGTGTAGTTTGTGGTGGGGATGCCATCGCAAAAAAATAATAAATAGAGGTAAAATTGTTATATATTCGACCGAGGAGGAGGAAAAATTATTAGTAGGATTTATTTAATGAGAGAATGCGCGGGACGTTTGTAAATGAAGGGGTATATATATATATATATATATATATATATATATATATATATATATATAAGATATGATAAGTTGGAAAGAATCAAAAAAATACACAGTCCATTTCGACAAGAAGATATTTTGCGAAGAGTGAAAAAAATACAACTT
>RDPX01000343.1:731357-742614 GCA_003991215.1 Morbakka virulenta
TTTTTTGGCATTGGTTCACCCCTGAGGATCTTGTTAAAAAGGTGGGTCAGAAAATCCAATCCAGTCTCACCCATCGCGAGCCATGCCTCTACCGGTATGTTATCTGGGCCAACTGTCCAACCTTTTTTCATCTTCTTCATGAATTTACTTACTTCCGCTTTACTGATTTCTTGGACCTCACTTCCATTGACGGTCTGTTCATCTGCTCTTCTTTCCCTAGGGTTTTCCACATTCATCAGGCCTTCAAAATAATTCTTCCACCTTGCCAGGATTTCATTCTTGCTTGTCAATATGCTGTCATACTCATCTCTCATCATCCTTCCATGCTGCACATATTTACTGGCTTTATCCCTCTGTCTTGCCAGTCTATACACTTTATTCTCTGAGTTCGTCTCCTGGAGAGATTTGTAGAGCCCCCGATACGTATCCTCCTTTGCCTTCGCCACCTCTTTTTTGGCCAACTTCTTACTCTCGTCATATCGCTGTCTGCTTTCCTCATCTTTGGTTTTATACCACTCGTTCAGTGCGTGCTTTTTCTTGGCTATGGCACTCTGCACGTCTTTGTTCTACCACCAGCTATCCAAGTCTTTCTTTCTACGCCCGGATGACATTCCCAACACACTTCTTGCTGCCTCTCTCATAGCTTTCGACATTGTCGCCCATGAAACCTCTGTAGTGTTGCGAGGTATTCTTGTCAGCACCATCTTGCAGAAGTCGGCACTATACTCCGGTTCTTTCAATTTCCACCATCTAGTCCGAGGCTCACTCTTCTCTGTCTGGCGATGTTTGCTATACAAGGTTATGTCCCCAATCACCACTCGATGTTGCTTAGCCACTGACTCTCCAGGTATTGCCTTGCAGTCTCTTACATCCTGGAGCGAGTTTCTTCTACACATGATGTAGTCAATCTGAGTTCTCCTTCCACCACTTTCGTAAGTTACCAAATGGTTTTCCTTCTTGTTAAAGTATGTGTTGACCACTGTCAAGCCAGTGCTGAGGGCAAAATCCATAATTCTCTGTCCTTCCTCATTCCTGAGTCCATAACCATAATTTCCCATCACAAGCTCATCTCCATCGTTGCCTTTACCAACATGCCCATTCAGGTCACCCCCGATGATGATACGTTCGGTGCATGGCAGGCCATTTACTAGATCCTCCAATTCATTCCAGAAATTATTCTTCTGTTCTTGCTCAGACCCAACCTGTGGTGCGTATGCGCTGATGACATTCACAATGTCCTTTGCTAGGTCGATCTTCATAGCAATCAGCCTGTCTGAGTTCCTGGTGACTTCCAGCACACAGCTGGTAAACTCCTGCCGCAATATCACCCCCATTCCATTCATGCCCTTCTCCTTTCCACAGTAGTATAACTTGAAACCCTCGCCAATGTTCTTAGCCTTGCTGCCTGTCCATCTCATTTCCTGCACGCATAGGATGTCCAGTTTCCTCCTGACCATCATATCTGTGATCTCCCGGCTCCTTGCTGTCATAGTTCCCACATTCAGGGTCCCAAATCTCATCTTCTTTTTCTTCCACTTTCTACCTTCTCTCTTCCTTTTGACACGCTTGCCTCCTCTTTTTCTCCTGCGACCCGCAGTAGCATATTTCCCATTTCCATCCTGAGGGTCATCGATGGCAATGGCGGCCGTTGTTGACCTGGGCCTAGACCAATCCGGTATGTTCATTCTATCTGTTGTCCACATGACTGATTTGGCTAGCATTTTTGCGTCGCCTGCCCTGGCTGTCACAACCCCTCTCTCATTCATTCTTCCAGGCTAAGGGGCTGGCACTAGGATGCTGCTGACTTGCAGCTCCCAGTGGCTGAGAGGGCCACCGTAACCCTGGTAGGGGGAAGCATAGGGGTTGCTCGCACTTGCTCAAGGTGCTACCCCAGACTAGTGGAGGGAAGGAGGCGTCTTACTTCTCCATGGCATGGGGGCCTAAACCAGACCATGCCCACTGCCCATAATATAAAATAATATAATATAATATAATATCATGAAATATATAATAATTATATATATATATATGTATTACTACAGGCATAATGAACCAAATAGGAAACTAGGAAACGTACAAGACATAAAAACGTAAGAAAATCCTAAATTAAACAGTTCAAAACTATTTAGAACTCTTGCAACAAAAACTGTAAAACTGCTAAGAACAATAGCAGACGCACACACTTACACTTTCTTTGTTTACGGTAGTGTTCTATTCGCAGTCAAGAAAGCATGATAAATTTAAGCATGTGCGATTAAAAGCTTTCCCTGCACGCCGCGAGAAGTGTAGCTATGTTTACTTATTAACTTGTGAGACATTTGGAATTCACCTTTCAAACCTACGAAAGTGCGATTAACGTCAATAAACATGATTCCAGTTGGCTTTCTATTTTTCTAGAGCCATGTAAAACATAAAGCCACAAAGTGTATGGAAGTGTGAAAAAGAAGCAGAAGAAAAGAGGACAGAATGAAGGTTAGGCAAAGATATGAGTTTACCTTCAACTTTAACTTTGTTTCTGAAACAAGTTATCAGGAAGATCATGACAGTGAAAAAAGAAGAGTTGGATCAAAGATTTCAAGCAACGAGGAACACCAGCATAAATAGAATACTAATCAGACGTTTTTCCATTTAGTGTGACATGCTTTTCACGATTTTTGAAGAAGCACTTGATAATTCTAAAGTTTCTTTCAGAAAACCCATAACCAGAAAGCTTGTGAAGCAAGCCAACATGTTATAACTTGTCAAATACCTAAGAAATATCAAATGCGATAGTACGTTCTCCACCAGACTTATTTTTAAATCAATAGATACGTTCAGTAATAACAATCAGAAGACCATTAATAAAGAGAGGTGTTTTGTAGAGGATATAATCAAAAAGACTTCTATAAGAATTTCACAAGTTCATTGTTGATAAATTGTTCAAAAACCACACAAATGACAGAAAGATGACCTAGAAGACACTATTCGCCAGGGTCAGATGGAACACCTGCATTCCTGAAGACAGGGACAACGTTAGAAACCTTCAAAGAAAAAGAAAAACAAAACTCTGTAGTAGATCAACATTGAAAAGTTTGGACACCCAAGAAGATAGCTTAGAAGCGCATACTTTCGAGACAATAACGGGGTCAAATCTAAAGCAAGAGCATTAGATTGATCAAGCCTACAAATAACCTTTGCAACTAACCTTGAACTATGATCACAAAGTCCAAAATCTGATCATTTTGTGAAGGGAAATCTGGCAAAAATACACCAGTGCAATTTAGAGAAGGATTGGCGGAAAATATTCTAGCTACGAGATCACCCTTTTCCTTACAAGTCAGCGAAAGCCGAACAATCGCGATTCAAAACACTTGTAAATCTTCCAGTAATCTTGGCGTCCAACTGTTTAAAAACAAATGAAAATAGATTCACGAATTCTGTCAGGATAGCAAGATTAAGCATTACAAATCACCCTTTTAAAACCTCTTCTACCCCGTCTGAAGGAAACCCGAGATTCATCAGTTCCACCAAGTTGAAACTGAATATGGATGTGATTGTCATACGCAATTGTAGAATAATGAGTCTTAAACTATGAAGAAGAAAGAGGTTTCACCTTGGTAGCTATCGCTAGATAGAAACGTTTCAATGCCAAACTAAACCCTATCTGTGAATTCAGTTGCATCGAAGTAGATTTGCTAAAGAGTGAATACCAAAGAATAACACCCAAAAATTGCCGAAATCCTTTCAAGTTAACCAAAACAAATTTATATGTTTTACAGTAATGAGGCTTGAAAGAGTTGTCTTAACCTCTACAATGACAACAGCATTGTCATTAAACAACTTTTCTTTGGGCTGATGTGACGACATAAAGCAATATCAAAATAGTCGAAATTTAGAGGACTGTATCTTGCTCCTGTATCCAACAATTTTCACATTAACTGAAACCCCCTTAAACGTAACCTACAACGCCCAAAGGCCCCCAAACAGTTTAACACAATCAACAGAAATCAACTACACTCTACGATAGCACAGCCCAGCACAATAAAAAGAATATATTTCTTTATATTTACAAAGTTTGCGGCTTCATTGATCATACACATTGGGGTTATTACTGATACAACCTGTATTATTTTTTTTACTTTACTCTGATATACCCTATATTATCAGATCTTACTTTACTCTGATTGACACGGAACACAATTTTGGCAATCGTGAGTACACATTAAAACATTCTTTTACAAAACAGTCACCGAATTCCAGATCCAAAAGGAGGTAAAGATTAAGTTGTACAGTGCTCGGGAACAGAAGTCAAAAAGAGATCTAAAAGAGAATGTTTTTCTGAGACTAAATTAAGGAATCGTGTAGAAAAATTAACAACCTGTGTAAGATCATGAACAAGAGCAAAATTGGAAGTAACTTCTCCTGATCTGTTATGTAATGAGAATTGAATTCACTAAAGAAAAAGATATCAGCAGTGTGATACATATTCAGAAGGTTCTCAGTGGAGTCTGGTACTGTCTTAATAAGTGAGCAGAAGTCAGAAGAGGGAGATAAATTAAAGAAAAATACGTAACAAGTGGTCTTTAAAGGAGACAGTCTAGGACACATAAAAGGCTTATCTTTAGAGTCGATTTTGTTGTACTCTAACAGCTCTAAAATCCTGTGGGACATGAATAGAAAGACCATGAAGACGAGTTTTAGACTCTAATTGATAAAAAGGTACACAGCCGTCAACATAAAATCCCTATTACTAACGCGTTCTATGAGGCTTGTCTTACAAGGCGCAGGAATATGGTAAAAGGCAGAATGAAGAAAACCTGTCACAAAAGAAAAATTGGAACGAAGACTTCTGACATCACTAAAAGCTAAGGAGAGTATTTTTGAAGATAAGAATTTTTTTCGGGTATCTGTGCAGCCAGTACTACCAAATATCGCGTCTACACTCTTGGATATGGAGTCAGTCTTAGGTACAAAAAGCCATTCGTTTGACAGAAATTATCATAAAAAAGGAAAACAGAAATAGATGTCCGAAAGCTTTACCCAGACGCAAACCATCAGCATTCCAACAAACTGAAACCTTTGGCGATGGGAGCACTATTAGATAGATCACCAGCAGACACAAAAGAGAGGTAGTGATGAGATGACACTACCACCCGTATTTCTGTCTAGACACCATTACTAGGGGGGTTACCAAGAAACCCTAGAGATATCCTCATTTCAATCAGAGAGACTTTACCACGACGGACCTGGTATTTAAAGGTATCGGGGATATTATTTAAATCAGTACTGAATTCGGAATGTGTTTCTGAGTTCTGTTTAGGAAAGTCGTATTTTTGCAGATGGTACCACTGTACTCAAAAGTGTTCAAAAATCAACAAGAAGACACAACATTTGCAGCTAAAATGAAACAAAAAAATACTTTCAAAAATGAATTAGAATGTCTAACTTCCATACCTCTTCCCCTCTCTTGACCACATCCTCTGGGACACCCGCAGTTCTTGCTACATGGGCTGCATAACTGTATTTGGTGTAACCATCTACCAAGTGATACAGAAAAACCATTTCTCCTTCGTCTTGAAGTACCTCCATGGTCTAAATCAATAAATATAGTCCTTAAAAAGAAAACAACTGTTACCGAAACTCAGTACCACTTAGTCTACAGCGACGTTTATTAACTTTGAAATACAAATCCGAGTTCGTCTTACACATATTCAAGTGACAGTATCGATACACTTGTGTATATATATATATATATACATAAACATAAACATAAAAATAAACATAAACATAAACATAAACATAAACATAAACATATACAATGTATTTTGTTGATCGGTCTGGTCTCACTGCCAAAACTCACAGAGCACAAGTTACTCAAAAACATTTTATCTATTTTTGAAAAAAAAATTATGGCAAACCTACAGATAATATTTGGGTGGGACTATATGGGTAGTATTGCTACATTTGACAGCAATTACCCTGTTTATAAAAATTTTGACCTATTTTTAAAAGTTTTGACTTATTTGGTTAACACATTTAACTCAAAAAACAAATTGTTGTCCAGAAATCCTACATATTAGAGATTCATTAAGTTACTTGATAAAACTGTTATTGCAAAAAATACTGTGTTAGATTCTCTATCATTATAACCTGTAAGTCCTATCAATAAACATGAATGAAAGTTAAGAAAAATGAAAACATGTTTAGGAAAATATAGGCCATTTTGTTAACTATGAAAGTAAAACTCACCAGAAACTGCAGTAAGGGAGAATTCATCAACAGCCCCTCCTGGTCAAGTCCATGAAAATGGGTTGAAATCAGAATTCGTGGACATTGAGCACCTCGTGATAACCAGTACTGAATTGAGGCAGCTAGAAGAGCAACGCCATCTATCTACATTGGAATAAAAGTGCAAAAACAATGTTCTGCAATATTTCTTAATGAAGAGTATTTTAATATTTTTGTTCATGTTTGAGGTTGATTCGCTTTGTCTGAAAGTATATATATACATATATATATATATATATATATATACATATATATATATATATATATATATCATACAGGTGATAAATTATAATTGTTTCAAGCTGTATGTTTTTCATACGTTCAAAGTGTTAAATTCCTGCTAAAAGTAGTTCAAAGTACTTACCAGTCTGTCGGAGAATGTTTGATTTGATGGGACTTCTTGGCAAATCTCTACCTCTTTTGGTAAATTAAGAGCCACCAATCTAAAGCTGTTCTTTTCAACTTTGGATTTTTATTGACAACTTAATTAATTTTTTAAATTTCAGTCAATATCAGGACTTGTCCTTTTCAAAGATAGATTTTACAAAGTATTAACGTACATTAACTTCCTTTGAATACATTTGTAGTCCAAAACATTCTGACACACAGCTAAAGTTGCGCTAAAAAAGATTTCTAAAGTAGGTGTGTAATGTTGAATAGGGAATAATAAAAACATTTGAATTTTGAGAAAGAGAAACTGGACGTGATGGTCATTTACGTGGGACACGTGCACTGAAAATTAAACTACTAATCAGAACTTAATGTTATTAATAAATTGAAATTTCTTTGTCTGTCTGTCTTTGTGACTAAATCGCATCCAAATAGGAGGACCTTAAAGTTTCTGGATTTTTCTTTTAAGATAAGATGGAGACATGGACGAACTTCCTGTCAGGTAGGTGTAGGTGTAGAGTGCATTTCAATAATTCATTAGCAAGAGTACCAATGCCAAAGCAGTTTTCAATTCGAAGAAACCTGTTTCTAGTTTACAATGCTACAATTTCACACTTTTGAAGCAAAAGCAGTTGGAATGTCTTAGTTTCTGATCGAACATCTAAGTCAAAGTCTCTATGAGATAATTTTCAGCTGATTATTTTGTGAGCGGTAATAAACGGTTTGGCATATAAATTCAAGAAACATACTCCCTTTGGCAACTTCGCTTTGCTGATACAGATAAAAGTGGGATTTCTTTTTTCGATTCAAATATATGTTCCTACAATGTTTCTTTTGTCTAGGAGACAAATCGGATCCGTCAAAAAGAAGTTTGAAAATTGGAGAATGGTCTAGTGGAAGACTCACATCTAGGAATTTACTACTAAATATATTTACTACTAAATATATTTATAGATGTAATGTTGTGTATGTATTAAGACAAACCTATAACTTTCTTTCAAAACGATTAAGTTAAACTATTCCTTCATTTCGACCTTTTACAGTCAGTAACATTTCTCCACGGTTTTACGTTTTTGCAGTGTTACGCTTTGTTTACTTTGGTACACATTTGCAGCCCTGAACCTCTTGTTAAATGAAAAACAAGTGAAGGACCACTTATGAACTTCAACAAGGTTGAAGTTTTTAGTGCTTCATTTTAACTTCGTGCACACTGTTGTGAATCAATTTGAACTAGCTCGTTATAACTAAAAAAAAGCAAAACAAAATAAAGCAAGAAAACTAAACTAAATTAAGCTACAAATATCAAAATAAATTGACATCAAAGTAAAGAACTAGGGTTTTTTGAACACTTTAGCGCAGAGGGTTACTTTTCTTATTAGATTTGGGTTTTTGCACTTTTTAAACTTTTTAATTTATTAATTTCTTCCCCTTCGAAGTTCTATCTCCGAAAACATGTACGATTTCAGTAAATGCCACTTATGTGTGTCTGTTGCGCTTTTCCTGTTATTCCTGGCTGTGATTTTTGATTATTTACATTTGATTAGATATTTTGTAACGATCGTAAATTCTCTTTACAAACTGATGTAAAATTATATTTAGGAGGAAAGTGTAAGTGTAGTTGAGGGAGTAGGTGTAATTTGTTGTATTTTGAAGAACAGATTGTAGTAAGCCTTTTAGCTGTTTGAAGTTTTGGAGTCTTAGTCTCGATTTTTACCCTCAGAACCCGGATAAGCAATTTGTACCTTTGCACATGGTAATCTATCGATTTAACCACTCGGTTACCACTGCACTTAGTTCTCATGGAAATCCAGATATAAGGACGATATACACATTTTGACCATATAATATGGTCAACCTGAACCCATAATACCGAAATCCAGTGTTAATGCAAATAACATTGTCATGAATGAAACATAGTCAATAAAATTATGCGCCTTTTAGTTAAATGTTTTTCCTTTGACTCTGTTCAGACTCAGTAACCCGGAATAAAAGTAGCACAGTAAGCGGCATTTAATATTGATAGAAACAAATGTAGAAGTGAATCCAGCACGACGGAGCAGTTTTTCTTACCGAAGCTGTTCCCTTTCCGAATTCGTCAACAATTACTAATGACTTATTTGTGGAATCGTTTAACGCAGCTGCCATCTGGAAAAATAGAATTTAAAGAGAAAATAGGTATCTTTATTGCCGTAAACAGACTTGTTCTGTACAAAAATCAGCAATTGTGAATTTTTACTAGTTTACCAGGTCCAAAGGAAATCAGCTATGGATTAATTTTTCACTTTTGTCATATGTAGATGTGTACCAAACAAATAAATAAAACATAATATTAGAAACACTTTATACTATACAGAAATTTCAGTACATCAGTCTAGATGTACTGAAATTTCTGACAGAGAATAAACTAATAAAAATTTTGTCAGTTATTAGAAATAACAAGCAGAAAAAATAAAAGTTATGGTTATAAAAATATTATAAATAAACATTATGGATATGATATAATGCAACGTACTACTCCTATATTTTACCGAAGTACATTGTATATTTGTTGGTTTATCAAAAGATACGAGATAAGAAGAGACAAGTGTGGAATAAAAAATCATCAGCAGCAGGGAAAATGTGAAAGACATAGTAAAGAAAGTGAAGAACAGAGAACAGTGGAGAGACATCTTCCCGAAACGAATCATACCAAGTGGACCATGGGACCAAAAGAGTAGACACTAAGGGCAAACAAGGAGAGAGGAAAATCCTAAAGATGATGGAGGGATAAGATAAAGAAGGAGGCTGGATCCTAGTGGGGCAAGATCGTAAAGCACGATGAAATCTATAGAGGCAATCTCCCAGCTATGATCTGAGAGCTGAGGTGAATGGATGGATCAAAAAATGCTGTGACAAGGTATCTCTTTACTTATTAAAGAATTCAAAAATGAGTCCAGTAAAAAGAAACAGGAAAATTTAGTAAAGCACACATGATTTATCAAAAGAATAAAATAATGGGGTTGTTAATTCAAATTTTACACTGCATTAATGTTTATGTCATGTTTCTTTTCTCTGTTAGCTGCATTAAATATGCTTGTTTTAATCTTTTGTTTTATTCATTACAGAACTTGGGACAGAAAACAGTTGCCGACATTTCTTTTGCCATTCATGTACCTTGAAAAAAAAGTCCACTTCATCTCATTCCATACTTAGCTTTTCCGCTGAAAGCATAATTGGAAATTGCAAATACATTACAGGCCCTAGTCGGTTTTCACTAACATGTATTCGTGTCTAGACTAAAATTTACAAGGTCTTCGGTGAAAATGTTGCTGCAGAAGGTGCTAAAGATATTGAATGTTCTGAAAATCATATTCACAAAGGGGCATCTGATTCAGTCTGGAAATTCCTGTTTGTTCTAGACCCTGTAGGAAGTAGTTGATCAACGTACACTTCTATTCAGATGTATATTTTAGGATAGATTTGCTTTCAGTAGACCATAACTTTAGTACAGTTAGGTTCAGCAATTGAAGACCAAGTCTAGTTGAAGCAAACAAGTAAGAAGAACTACTGCCAAGGTTGTCTTAGCTTAAATTGACTATGAAAGCCCATTAAATACTAAATGAAACTGTGTTACAGAAAATGTGATTACCTGATTAATGTCTATCATAAATGTAGATAAAGGAACTGATATTGTTTCTCTCGAATGGATTCGAGTAAAAATAGAGTCCACCATGCCAATAGTTGCTGTTTCAGCAGGAACAAAGCTACCAACATGTGCAAGAAAAACTATTAGTCCTACCTAATGTAAGGAAAAAAGAAAGTGAAATTATTCATCTCAGAAATTAATTGCCTTTCTCTAAATGAAATTTTCAGTCAGTACATCTTGTAAAGGGGTGTCACAATAACAAAATTTACTGACCTATTTAAGCATAGGTTAAAAAAAATGTAATAATTTTGCTGTCTCAGAAACCCCGTTTAATAATATGCTTGTTTCATTAACTATTGATTAAATACACTTGGAGCAGTGTAAACAGGTAATAAATTGAAATCCATATAAACTGGGAGTGCAAATACGTTCACCTGGGATACGGCGTAGATATATGTCTTGAAAGAGACAAGATCCCTGAAAAGGTATTGGTAGTTGATATGTTTTTATTGCGTGTATGTGTATAAATATATATGTATATAAAAATATGTGTATATAATGTATATGTATATATATATATATAAATATATATATATGAATATGCTCAAACTGCAGACAGTACTGTTTTGCCCTTTGTGGGCTCATCAGTGCAGCACAGAGCTTCTGAGACATAACTCTCTGGCCATGTTGCCGGAGCAAACACAGCTTAAAGAGTTATTGTAGGATCCTGTCAGAGTGCTCAAACCACGCATGTGCAGTTAGCATTGCATTACGCTAACAACAGGTCCCCAAGTCTCAGATAGAGTGCTCAACCAAACTTTCGTAAGGGAGCGTAATACTAATAATATTAATAATATTAATTAGCGTAATAATATTTATATATATATATATAAATAACTCCGCCATGGCCGGTCCCAAGCCCGGATGAGAAAGGAGGAGGGTTTGGCAAGGGACCAATCACCCCTTCCCATAAAA
>RDPX01000343.1:745618-815620 GCA_003991215.1 Morbakka virulenta
CTACCGCATTGGCAATGAGGAAGTGGAGAATGAGAGTGGCCGTAGAGTTAACCACTTGTTGTTCATGGATGACCTGAAGCTTTATACAAGGTCTGAGTATGAACTGAACACCCTCGTCCACACAGTGCGAATTTTCTCTGATGACATTGGGATGACGTTTGGTCTGGACAAGTGTGGTATTTTGGTTCTTGAAAGGGGCAATGTGAAGAAGACTGACGGAATTAGACTTCCAAACACGGAAATTATTAAGGTAGTGGATGAAGAAGGGTACAAGTATCTAGGAGTATATCAGTTGGTGGGAACATTGCATGAGAAGATGAAGGGCCTCGTACGCACAGAATACTACAGGAGGGTGAAGCTACTGGCCAGATCCAAGCTGTATACAGGGAATCGGATTTGTGGCATTAATGCATGGGCAGTCGGAGTCATTCGGTACAGTGGAGGTATTCTGAAATGGGGAAAGAAGGAACTGGAGAAGATGGACACAAGGACCCGAAAGATCCTTACGATGAATGGGGCTTTGCACCCTAGAAGCAGTGTTAAGAGGTTGTACTTGAAGCGAGCTGAAGGTGGAAGAGGAATATTGAGTGTGAAAGATGTAGTGACTTGTGAACGGATCAGCCTGGTTAAGTATCTTGAAGGAAGTGATGAGTGGTTGCTGAAGGAAGTGAAAAGGCAGGGTATTGTGAAAGGGGGAGAAGGGGATGAGAACTACAAACGAAGAGTAGAGCAGGAGAGGCACGAACAGTTCCATTATGCACCCATCCACGGAAACTTCCTTAGAGGAGTTGAGGGGATTGCCCATCCAAAGTCGATATATTGGATAAAAAGCAGGTATCTAAAGAAGGGAACAGAAGGCCTCATCTTTGCAGCACAGGAACAAGCTTTGCCAACACGATCAGTAAGAGCCAAAAGATACCACGAACAAATCTCTTCTCTATGCCGCTTATGTGGATTGAAAGATGAAGATGCCATGCACATTGCAGCTTGGTGCAAAGTACTGGCCGAAGGTCAGTATATTGCCAGACACGCTCAAATTGCATACAGAGTGCACTAGGAGTTGTGCCAAAGATTTGGAGTGGAGGTAGGAGAGAACTTGTTCGAGCACACCCCAAAGAAAGTGATGGCAGTGGGCGATGGCAATGTTGTGCTATACTGAAACACGGTTTTGTCAACAGATCACCGAATTAAGCATAACAAGCCAGACATCTCCATACACGATAAGCGTGAGAGAACCTGGACTCTCCTTGATGTTGCAGTGCCAATGGATGTTCGAGTTGTGATCAAAGAGGGGGAGAAGCGAGAGAGGTATTCAACTCTGCAAGAGGAGCTTGAGCGCATGTACCGAGCCAAAGTGACCATTGTGCCGGTGATAGTTGGAGCCATGGGAACATTACTACCTGGAATATTCGAAGCATTTGAAACATTGCAGATCCCTAATATTGCTACAAGTATTTAGATTTCAGCACTTTTGGGCACCACATCAATCTTGCACCATGCTCTGTGCCTCTGAGGTCCTGGTCCGGACTTGAGACGTAGACAGACTTATCCTAGGTTACCTAGTGACGCAGTAGCGTAATATATATATATATATATACATATATATATGTGTGAGTGATATATATAAATAAAGAAAAGTGATAATTGGTAAAGAGGGAAGGATACTGAGTTGTAATTAAGCTACTAAAAGTTAATATATAATATTCTTGAGAAATTCCTTTTGAATAAGGCTTCTGACAGACATAATGGTTTTTCACTGATGGTCTACATAAGATAAAGTATTCAGTAAATAAAAAAGACAGGAATGAATAATGAAAATTGAAAAATCCTGTCGTATGACAGGGGAATGCAAGAAAATATCGAAGTAGCTTTACTTGATGACGAAAATTAACAAAAATGTTATTCCCATGACTACTTTTTTTGAGAATTAAAGAGTGTGAAGCAAATTTTTTAAATCATGCAAGCTTGACCTATTAAGGACATGGTGGAAATATTGGCTGCAGATGTTTCCATTGACACTCAAAAAGAGAAATGTCTGTCAAAATCGTTCCCAAAGTAAGTTAACAAAGCTACCAACGTCCAACGTAAACATTTTGTATACTTCCAGCTTGCGTTCTAACTTTGTGTTCCCCTATATCCCTGCATGTTTTTAAGTTTTCTTCCAAAACGCCTCATTATGAAGCCCAGCAAAACAGTTCCTGCTACAAGTCTATTCAAATCATAAATAAATTATTTTTTCTGACGATTTTACTGGTAAAAAATTAACATTTTCTTCTTAATGTTACTCTTTATTAACTGATAGTAATACCTTACCGCAACTCTTTGGAAATATCGGCACTCTAACAGGCTACATATCAGTCGCAAACAGATGCAGAAGTAAGTTACACATCTTTAACGGGGAAATAGCAGGAAAGTTGTTTTAGTTAATCGTGTAGCAAAAGAAACAGCAAGATGTTATTAGAACGTAGTGAAGAACAGATTTATTTATTTACTGAATCATTGCTCTATCCACATTGTGTATTATTTTCTCTAACTTGAAGTTCGGTGACTATCTTTGCCCTTCACATTTTCCGAGATTGGATATTCTATCTGAATAGAAAATTAAAGCAAAAGTTACCTAATCCCTCCAAGTTTCATTGGAAAGGAATTAAATGGTGGGGATCAAGGAAAGAAAAAGTGCAGTTCAGAAACTTTAGACAATTAAAATGCATAGTGTGTAAGGGCTAGATAGGTAAAATGAACCCTTTTATACTTAGCTCCCAATAACTTTGCCGAAAAATATTCTTCTTTATATTGATGTTGCATGATAATAATAGATTAATACTAGACAGATGACTAACATAAAAAAGCACAAGAAAATTATTCCATACTCTTCTTACTTGTTTAAGGTAGACACTTTTGCCACTTGCATTTGGGCCAGTGAGAACTTTTACTCTTCCAGTGTCTTGATCGAAATGAATATCATTTGGTACAAACTGACTCACACAAAGCTCTTGTAGTGGATGCCTAAAAGTGTAAGATGTTAAAACGTGACTGATATTAAACCAAACTAAAAATACTCCCAAATTAACTGCCAAACAAGCCAATTGAGTGAAGAAAAAGAAGAATTAACAGAAGAGCATCTGGAAGAAGAGGACAAGTTAAACGGAGGTAAATGAAGGAGATTGATCAGAGCAGCTGAATCCGACCACAAGGATGAAAGATAAATGAGGGAGGCCAAGAAAAACAAAGACGTCTACTTATCACAAGTTTAATCAAGGGTGGAAATCTTGGAAAAAAATGCCCATTGAGATAGCCTATTTCGCCACATCTCCGGACACTGAACTGTAGATTAACATGGCCTGTAAGTTGTAGTTAATTATGTAGTTTATGTAAGTCATAAATATTTCCTATTGTTCATTGCCTTTCTTGTCCAGAAGCCAAGTAATTTGTATTGTTCAAGAACCAGTAAGCTGGGAAAAAAATTGTTTGGCAGAGTGTGTTTTCTCTTTGAAGAAACTTCAGTTCCTAATACCTAGTCTGATAAAAGATGTATCTCATATTTTTCTATCACTTAAGAAAAGGGAAGAGGTGGGATTAATAAATGCTTACAATGAGCAACGAACGAAATGAGGAAAGCCTAAGAAAGGACGCATTTTCAGAAAATAAAGCAGATTTATGTTATTTTATGTTACCCAAAACCACAGACGCATATGGAAAGCAAGAGTATCTAATTTCTTGAAATAATAATTTCGCCACAGTCCTTAACTCGGTTGCATGAATATTATGGTGCTTTTTCTTTCCGAAGTTCTTGTTGATTTCGCCAACAACAGTAGTTTACATTTTACTGTCCCTAACGAAATCACGTTTCTACTCAAAGGGAATCTTATTCGCCCTGGCTAAAAATTATAACCAAATGCAGGTAAACTTTACCCAATATTGCAGTCTAATCAATTAAATTCTAAATTTTTCTTACTGTATACTGAAAAATGTTGCATCATATTTACACCTGAAAATACTAATTTTTCATATGATGCCCTTACCTCTCTCTCTCTCTCTCTCTCTCTCTTTCTCTCTCTTTCTCTGTCTATGTCTGTCTCTCTCTCTTTCTCTCTCTCTGTCTCTCTCTTTCTTTCTCTTTCTCTCTCTCTCTCTCCCTCTCTCTCTCTCTCTCTATCTCTTTCTCNAATATTATGGTGCTTTTTCTTTCCGAAGTTCTTGTTGATTTCGCCAACAACAGTAGTTTACATTTTACTGTCCCTAACGAAATCACGTTTCTACTCAAAGGGAATCTTATTCGCCCTGGCTAAAAATTATAACCAAATGCAGGTAAACTTTACCCAATATTGCAGTCTAATCAATTAAATTCTAAATTTTTCTTACTGTATACTGAAAAATGTTGCATCATATTTACACCTGAAAATACTAATTTTTCATATGATGCCCTTACCTCTCTCTCTCTCTCTCTCTCTCTCTTTCTCTCTCTTTCTCTGTCTTTGTCTGTCTGTCTGTGTCTGTCTTTGTCTGTCTGTCTGTCTGTGTCTGTCTCTCTCTGTCTGTCTGTCTGTCTGTCTGTCTGTTTGTCTCTCTCTGTGTCTCTGTCTGTCTCTGTCTCTCTCTGTCTCTCTCTCTCTCTCTCTCTCTGTGTCTCTCTCTGATGCTGATTTTGCATTGATCAGGGGTCAGGAGGTCGAGTCATTTGGTTCCATCGGTTCCGGTCTACCGCATCGTCTTACGGCATGCCTCACTCCTCCGTATCCTTTTTAACCTTATCTCTCCATCTCAGCTTCTGCCTTACTCGTGTGCGTTTACCATTCATAGGTTGGTAAAATGCTTTCCTGGTTCATTCTCCGTCGTTTTGTCTCAGTACATGGGCCAGCCATCTTAGTCTTGCCTCTGTCAGTTTCTCTACAATGCTCGATACTCATGTGCTGTTACGAATTTCGTCATTTGTGAGTCTCTCTGGTAGCGATATTCGGAGGATCCACCTAGTCATCTTCATTTCAGTCCTTTTGAACAGATTTTCCTCCTGCTTCCTAAGGGCCAGAGTTTTTATGCCGTACAACAATACTGGCCGAATAATGGTTTTGTATATCTTGATATTCGCTGTAGATGGAATGCGCTTATCACAAACGATACCTTTCAACTTGTTCCAAGCAACTTTTATTGTTTCGTTTCTTTCTGGTTCGCAACCACCATTCTCGTGTACTGTTGATTTCATAAAACGAAAGGACTCAACTTGTTCAGGCTGGTTTCCATGCAGGTCTTCCACTTCCACCTTACTATGATTGTTTCGTTCAGTGCTCACAACTTCAGTCTTCCTTGTATTTATTCGGAGACCATTCGTTTCTGGAGCTCGTTTTGCTGTTAGAGACGCTTCCGGTTCAGCTGTTAGAACAAAGTCATCGGAATAAAGTATTTCTGTGACCTGTGCGGTTCTGACAGTTCCTGTAATCTCGTTCACTACGATAATGAAGAGCAGGGGGCTGAGGTTAGAACCAGGATGTAGTTCTGCTCTAAGAGGAAAAGTCGACGACTCTGTCATTTTGCTTTTCACTGTTGTTTCTCCCTTCCTACATGCTCCTGACAATGTTGATCATACTTTCGTGAATGTTTTTCCTTCTCAACACCTAAGACATAATCTCTCGGCTCCCTATCACATGCCTTCTCTACGTCCACAAAGGCACGGTATGTGTCCCTCTGGCCTTCCACATAATTTCTCTGGATTTGCCTTAAAATAAATATTGCATCTGTGTTACCTCTTCCCGTTACGAATCCAAATTGGTTTTCAACTATCGTAACTAGTTCTCGTATTTTTTTATGTATTATCCTTTTCCATTAGCTTCACAGGGTATTGCATTAACTTTACCCCTCTTTAGTTGAAACATTCAAGGCAATCGCCCTTTTTTCTTGAAAATGGGCACAAGGTGATTCTTCTTCCCATCAATAGGGGTTTTTTCTTCAGGCAATACCTTCCTAAGGATATCAGTTACCCACTCGATTCCGTAATTATCTAAGGCTTTAAATATTTCAACCACTATCCCTGACGGACCTGCCGACCTGTCATTTTTCATCTTTGCTACAGCCTGTCTAACTTCTGCTGTACTTACGTCCGTAATGACCTTACCATTGAGCTTTAAATAAGTTTACAAATACAGCTTTAATCTGGAGTTAGTGAGAAATTTACATTTATAAGATTGTCAAGATATAAAGCCATTAACTGAGTTGATTCTCTTTTGTATATAGGAGCGCCTTTTTGTATATCTAATGAATGGTATGGGCTATATTAGTTGATTTAACTCAAGAAAATTGAAGACCTTGTAAATCTAGTTTCGTATCAATTCCCTGACAGCATAGGCTGGCAGGAAATGGTGAGACAAAACTGCCAAACCAAACCAGTTTTAATAGTTTGGTGTAGCAGTTGTTTGGAATGAAGTCTTGAGATACAAATTTAGTTCTTAGTGCACTTGACAGAATATTAATGAAACAACCTAGTTCCATATCCTTGCTAGACACAATTTAACATTTAAAAACACGTTTTTGGTATTTCACCCGGTTTAGGAACTGAACTGAACTCTACAGTACCTCCCGCCTTTAATATCAATTCTTACATCTTCCATAAGCTTTGGGCATACATAATCTCCTTCCTTTGCAGCTACAGAAAGTGCAATAAGGCTAGAAAGAAAAAAGTTTAGCAAAAATTCATGTTAAATTTGGCAAGAGATAATATTTGGGTACAGAGTACATTGTGAAAAAAGAATGTAGCTTCAAGAATAACATGAATGAACAAAAATAGTCTTTTTAAATAGGTTGAAGGCCAAAAATACAGCTTTATACAGCATAAATTGAAAAACCCTTATAATAATGATGGCTATGAATGTCAAATAGGAACAAAAGATAGCAAATTATAAGCCTTTTCATTCCTTAAAGTAGTGGCCATGTACTCCAACATTGCATATTAGGCAGCACTTTCTGGTGTTTTGTTGAAAACTGCACACCACTTGTTGGTTGTCATGGGGCTTCGAATATGACTTTCATAATCAAATTTTACCTCCTCAGCAGCTCGACGATTGGCTGGTAGTACAACACCATGTGGTCGTCCACTATCCCGGTTCCTATTCCAGTAGTTTTGCAGGTACGTTGTTATAACTTTCCTGTGGAAAGCAAGATGATCCATTTGCCTGTCACTTTCCTCATTATAAGATTTATAAAGCAACCAAGCACTCTACATTCTCAAATTTGGCATCCAAATGAAAAAAGGCGACCACCACCTTTTTGTCCAAGTAGCGTTAATCATTAACAGGCAACATTCCGGTTACAACGGTCAACTCTCCCATTCCTTGCCAGATATACTCTTTGAGTATAGCTGGCAGAGGGGCAGCAGCTTTGGTCTTTCTCATACTGCACTAGCACAGAATAGAACCTCAAGGTTCTTTGTCGGTAGAATTGGAGGGAGCAAACACAATTTTTTTGTCTTTCCATCTGACTACAGTCAATGTGTTGTTGTGTATTCTCCATTGTTCAATGTGACCCAGTTCTAACTTTTGTATCATATTTTTAGTTACAATAGAGCGGCCTTTATGTCAGTTATCTTCTATTTTTCTAATTCCTTTAATGTTGTATTTTTCAAGGAAGAAAAACAGAAAAAGTAACGTAAAGAAGCTATCAATGCATAAAGCACACTTATGCTTCGAGAAAGTGCATCCAAGACCTGTAAAGCAACTGCTTTGCCAAAACTTCAAGTTGTTCCTGTAGCTTGATATAAAGCCCTATTTCTAGCACCACAGTATGTAGCAAATATAATTACATACCCTGGCGCGTCTGCCATGGTCCGCATCCCATAGTTAGGTTGAAATGATTTACCTTGAATACGTTGTTTGCCACTGACCAGAACCTTAGTAGGATAGCACAGACTTGTCAGTGGAGACTTTTTCGGCGTTGGATCTATGTCGCAAATATCCATCTTTTACCAAATTAGAAATGGGTCTTTGCCATCTTATCCTGGGTATTCAAAGTTTAGTTGTCAGACCAATAAAACACTTCAAGAAGAAGCTTAAATTGATTCCAGGGCACACATGGTGAATTTTCAAATTACATTCTGTGTGGCGAAAAAGATTCATGTCCTGACAACAACAGTATTGCCAAAATTAGTCTTAATACATCATGATTACTTAGAAAATCATGTTTGCCTTTCTCACGCCTTGCATATATATATATATATATATATATATATATATATATATGTATCATATTCACCATGAAAAAAATTACATCATCATAGAAAAATAGCTCTAGTGTGGAGAGTAGAAGTAGATTGTCCAACTGTTTGTCTTTGAGGTTGCCAAATTTTTACGTATACTTTTCAGAATGTAAAATCGCCGCAGAAGCCTTGCTTTGGTCCATATCCTGCGTTTCTTCATTATACTCTTCCTCAGAATCACTGGCCTCGGCTGGAGCAATAGAAGCGTTATCAATTTCGTTTTGCTCTTCGTTTTCTTCTTCAATAGTGTCGACCATTGTGTCACCATAGTTAATTCCTAACTCCGCACGAGCTTGCAGTTGCATACCAGAGAGATGACTGATATCGATTCCATCACCCTTACCTCCGCTATCCTGATCAGAACAATGACCATCAGTTGGAGGTGTTAGAAAGAACCGAGCACTACAAAGTCCTCATTTTTTTAAAAAAAGTTGAGCACCTCACTGGCACCTACAGTACCTACACCTGCTGTACCTACAGTAAAAATAAAAGTCATAAATTATCAGAACGTAAAATTTCAAAGTTCTTACTTGTAAACAATCTTATCTAAAACGACAAGTTATTAAAAAATTGAACAAAACTATTCTTCTCTCAGCCTAAACAATGAATTACAAACGTTCACAAATAGAATAAATATAGTTGACTTGCCAAAGGGCAAGACAGAAAGAAAAAAAGGGTTTAAATGTATTGTATTGTATTGTAGATATGGGTGGCTCTAGGAGCACACGTAGAGATCCCTTGTGGATCAAGCTAACGTGACCCCATTCTGAGGGCTGGTAGCCAGCTAGCTCATCTTTCAAGAGTAAAACTCTAATATCTTCATACAGCATTCATTCCCTGCGTGGCATCTAACTAGTCAGTGCGGAACGTTTTCTTCTTCTTTTCCGCATTTTTGGTAACTTGGGTCTGTCGTAGTAGGGAACGCAATCCCAATTTTGATGGCTTTTCCAGTGAAGCTGCAGCCTTGGCGAGATCATTTACCCGAATTCTGGAGTGACCAGAAATCCATTGGATGGTGACTTGGGATCGAATTTGTACGAGGGACAACCGTACCGTTGGTACCGTCTCAGTATGCCACAAGATAGCCTCGCAGTGATTGGCTGCCAGTGCATATCAGAACAGCAGACTCGTGTAAATTCGTCTAGATCCAATCGAGAGTGTGTTCCATCGCCTTAGCTTCCTCCTCGAAAAAGCAGGTCAGCAGCCCTCCCCGACACTGAATGGTTTTGACCATCGTTGGGCATTCGGGGTCGCCGCACCTCACTGGAGCATTCACCCCACCATCTCGTACACTGTCCACTGCTGAACCACGGATGATGTAAGGCTCACCAGTCCTTACGAAGCCATATCACTGGGAAGTTTTTCTGCTTTCAACAGCGGTATCGTGGTTGCCACTCGTCAGATTTGGGGAGCTTCAGTGTTTTTGAACAAAAAATTAAAAAGAGAGAGGAGTTCCAATAACCCCCGTGGCCTCAGGGTCTTTGGAGAAAGTCGGTTGGATGTCTGAACCGGGTGCTTCCTTTGCTTTTTGTCGGAACCGCTGACTTCAGCTTGTCCATCATGATGGAAGTGCAGCTGCTTAGACGGACATCGGGTGCTTCCACGTCCTTTCGCAAGTGTCTCGGGACATCCCGCTCCTCTGATGTTAGGGGAGAATCGAGGCTAACAGTGGCGTAGTGCTTTGCAAACATGTCTGCCTTGCGTTTTTGGTCCGTGATGTACTAGTTCTGGTGAAGCATAGATTCGTTCGACGAGTTTGCGTCAGGTGTTCCATTCAGTGAACAAACGACTTTCCATATGCGGGAGTCGTCAGACAAATTAATTGCTTCTTCAAGTTAAGACAGCTCTCCGCTTTTGCTGCCTTGATGATCTCATTTGCCTCCCGACAGGATTCGGTCCATTCAGCACGCAGGATGCGGATGTTTTTCCAAAGTCGGTTTCGCTTCATGGTAAGTGCTCTAACCTGTGGGGTTATACAAGTCTTGGTCTTGCATCTGGGCTTGCTCTTCCCGACATGAGCTGTTACGACTTGTTGTAAGATTGAGATGAAGTTCAACAATTGGTGGTAAAGCGTGTTGGTGGGTGGAGATGACACAAGACGTCCCTCTACCACCTCGATGAAAGTTGAAGAGCCCACGTCGTTTCTCTTTCTTCTCACCGTTGTCGGGACGCACGGATGTAGATGGATCGTCGCTGCCACAGAACTCAGGATTAGGAAGTGGTTTGAATCAACAATTTGGCCCAGCAGGTACCAGGATGTTTTAGTCGACCAGAGCGAGCCCGCAAATTAGAGATGAGGTGAGCTTCCATTGCTGGTAATGTGATTGTATTGAGTTGCTCAGAAAATCTTTTAGCACGGAAAGATTGGTGCCAATGATCCAGTTCAGAAGATGTGACCGTTTTGCGTTGGCTGGTTGGCAAGTATTCAGTAGTCGCGAGTTCCCATTTAAATTGCCCCCAACAATCGATGGGGTGGAAACCGGGATCTCAGCAGAATCGAACTCTGCTTGTTGCCCCTCGATGTAGTCGAGGTAGAAGTTTGACAGGTTGATCCAGGCCTTCCTAATTCTGGTCTGAACAGACTGCGCCTCAAGGCCTTTCCAAAATACTGATGATTTCCTTTTGAAGACAACGTTTTTGATAAATAGAAGTGGACCATCACTTCCCCTATCTGGACGATTGCAATAGAGGTTCGCATAGCCGTCAGGTCGAGGATCATAACTGGTCGGTCTCAGCTTTGATTCTTGCATTGCAACGACATCGGTTCTCGAGCAGGAACTCGTGTAGCTCGAACACCTTGGGATGGATAACGTTAACGTTCCATTGCATGGTCTATAAGCTGCTTCTATCCTACTGTGGTAGCGGTTATGAGATTCGAAGTCCCAATAACCAATGTGCCGTGGATTTCCTCCTCTTGCGGAATGTCAGTTGTCGGTTCGTCTACCCACGCGATAGGCTTGCCGTGTTCGGAGCAACGGCACTTGGTGTCACATCTCTTCCTCATCTGCCAGGTTTGCTCTTTGGCAAGTCCAGCGTTCTTGAATTGGGATCTGATCGTACAGCCACTGCCTTGACATTCGAAAAAAACCTCTTAAAATCGGCAGTTTCCTGATGTTGTTTTTGCAGATCGACCACTTTACTGCACCATTGGGTCCGAAATCCAAACTCGCACGCCATTGATGACTTGAAGCCTGTTCTTAATCTCGTCCCTTTGATCGTATAGGTAGGAATGAAATGATGCGATAGGACTCGGATGTCTTTCTACGTCACCGGCTTGCAGAAGCAGATAAATTTTTAGAGTTCTTGTGTCCTACGTTTGGAGATACACATGAATCTATCTCCATCAGAAGATCTTCGGGTACCACACCAGGAGTCAGAGACTCACATCAATTGTGGTGCCTATGTTTTCGAAGACATTGGTCCGAACAGTAGTTGTCTGGTTCGTCCCTCTCAAGCGTGAAGGCTGTTTTCTTTGAGGAGCTGGTTTAAATGTACTTTCTTGTCCCTACAGTACCGTTACAGGGTACATATGAAAATTTATATGATAAGAGTACTAAAATGTTATTGAGGTATATTATAAATCTGATAATAACTCAACCAATATCGACGAATCATTTCTTACCTTTTTGAACAACCCGCTCTTGTGGTCATTTTGGCAGAAACATTTTCTCCTATCAAGGATAGGGGTGCTGATTTCATAGTTCAAGCATCAGTAAAAATATATACATATCAAATATATTTGGTATGCTCCGTTTGAAATGCATGTTGCCTCCTTGCGTACATGCCTTGCTTTTATCTTTAGAGGCCTTGGGTGTTAAGTTGTCCTTTTAAAAATAACACAGAACTCTACTAATGGTGAAACATATTGCCTTTTGTTGATGTCTTATTAGAATGCAAAACTAAATTGTTAAAATTCCTTCAGCCATGCCTGAATTTCTGCATAAGGTAGGCGGTAGCATCTCTAATGACAATATCTTTCCAAAACATGATAAAATTGTGCTCGTGATAAAATGCTAATTTTGAGAGAGGTTTGTTCGCTGGCTGTCTATCAGTTAAATAACAAAGAGGTTTAGATTGAGAAACAGTAAGAATGGATTTTTGTCAGTGCTTATGAAAAATGGGTACCCTATAGAAGAAGTACATCAATACCTTTTTTTAATGCAGCACATTTTCTACAACTTAGTGAGAAAATTTTTTACTTATTGTATATTCGAAAAACTTCAAACCATTTGTAAAAATGGAAAGTAAAAAATCACATGAAAAAGATATGAGATCAGGACAAATATTTGTATATTATAATACAAATATTTGTTCTGATCTTATATCTTATATATTATAATATGTATTTTGTATTACGTATATTTATAAAATCAGGATATCACTCTGCTGTGATGTATCACTATTCTTTCAAGTCTCCCTCATGAACGTTTCCAAATCATTTGATAGACAGCCATCGCTTTATTTCTGAAAGCAATGTCAGTTGAGTGTTATCTAAATAGGCAACTCATATCTTATCTCACCACTTAAAGGCAACTATAGATCGCACTTGTGCTTCTCGTCTTCTCTTCTTTTAAATTTTATAATCTAATTTTCACCATCAAATAATTGCTTTGAAGGGTTTTCCCTTCAAAACAAGGATTCTACTCACTTACCAGTCTAGCTCAGATGCCAGTTCCAATACCTTGACAAGTAAATCTGTATGCTCCAGAATAACAGACTGTAAACGATGCATAATGGCGGTTTCATGGTCTAAAAGCAAAAAAAACTTTCATCATTTATACAAGAAAGCTAGTATTGAGCCCGTATTAAACCCCTACTGATGGTCCGTTTCCTTTCTCTTACTTCCAATTTGTGGGAGACTTTATAGCAGCATCCAGCGGTATAAAATAATAATTACACAGTTCAACAGTAATTTTGTCATTAGCTTGATTGTGATATGCTGAATCCAAAAATAAAACTCATATTTACGGTTACGTTGAGGTTTTAAGATATTCAATGTTGATAAGAACATTCAGAAGAGGAAGCCATCACTAAAATTTCAAGGATTTCCTGCACACTTGTTTAATGGATTTGTTACATAATTTCGCTGTTTGGAACGAAAGCATCAGTGCTGGCAAATACAGTACTTTCTCGATTATTCGAAAGTCTTGCACAAATAGATTAAAAAATTTGTTCAGTTATTATAAAACACCTAATAATTAATTTTATTTCTTTTGTATCAGATTTGGACATTTGTATTTTTTTTGAAAAAGTAAGATTTCTGAAAAGGTATTTATACCTGGCCAGTTGATATATATGTACTGATAAAAAGATCTAATGCCTTATTGATTTCGGGTGGCTTCTAGCTTTTTGCGTCACCTTTTCTAGAAGAATTGCCTTTCCTTTCCTATCTGTAAGGATTGAGGTCCACAAATAGAGGAGCTTTTCCTCTCCAATCTGCTTTATTTTTTGTCATGCTGCTACTTCTATCCACTGAGAGACTTGTCCAGTCATTAGAGTCCTCTGTCCAGCATCTTCTGCAGTGTGTTCTCTGATTTTTTTCCTTTAAATTTTCTCAGCATAACGAAGTAGTCCGGCTCAAGTGATGCGCTCGGAGAAAAGAACTATATGATTCTGAATCTCATCCACCAACATCCTGTAATACTGAATACTTCGTGCTGTGTTCTGTCCAGCTGACTGAGTAAAGGTCAATAGCAGAACATCTCTAAAGCCTAAAAGTTTCCTTTTTCTCAGTGTCCAGTCTCTGCTACCATACAGGACCATAAACAACACTAGGCCCGTCGTCATTCTAGCCTTGATGTTCCTATTAAGGGAGTGGTGTTTCTACAAAGATATCAATTTCTCCATACTGGCCGTGCAATACCATACTTTGCATTTCTCTTCCTTGTGCAGTCTTCGCGCTATAAAGGTTCTAAGGTACTTAAAATGGTTTACTTGATTCAGTTATTGGCCACCTGACTAATATTAATGAACTCCACATTTCTAATGCCTTGCGTTTCGCATACTCAACTTGTGTGGTAAACTTTCTGACGCAAGACTATTAACATTCTTTACCGGGTGATAACAGAACTGCATTTGGACAATCGAAAGTTGGATAGTTGAGACACGGATAGAAGAGGAGGCACTGTACCTGTTGATCTGAGACATACAAAAGAATTTTATTTTCATGGAAGTTGTTGGATTGGAATTGTATTGTAATTGTAATATTCAATTTTGAATTATTGTGATAATCTTGCTGATTTGATCTTTTAAACTTATTCGTTTTCATTATTACAGAAATATCAGTTGCCTTCCTTCTTTCTATAAAAAATCTGAATTTAATATGTCTTCAATACGAAAACTGTTAAAACGACCCAGACGTGCCTTGCTTCATTTGTGTTGGACACACTTTGAGAATATGCAAAACCTGTCTCTGATTTTGTGGAGAACGTTTATTATGTCTAACAAAAAATAAAATTTGGGCCACCAGGTTAAACCATGGGCACCACACATCATATACAAATATTGTTTTGAATCACTGTCTTCTTGGGCATGTGGAAAAATGCTACAGTTATTTGTTATGTCCCACATGTCGAAGCTACTCCTCAACCATACGTCTGATTGTTGATGATTGATAATTATTCGTTTTGTAGTTTTGAGGCGCCTCTGGCTTTATTAAGGTTTGTAAAAGGCCAGTAAATATTCTATTCCGTTCTTCATAAACAATGGCGAGTTATTGGATTGCACAAATATTCAAGGTTGAAAAAATTGGATTAATAAAATACAATGTAATCGACCGACATTTTTTTATTGACAGTTAAAAAAAGAGTTTGAAATGTGTCCTACTTTTTAATGCAAATAACTTGACCTCCCTTCCAATACCATTCTTACCTGTAATTTCACATTGTGTATCGCCAAGCAAACTGTCAAGCTCTAAAAAAATATTAAGACATAATTAAATGTAAATAAAAGAAATAGTACTATTATTAAATATGGTAAGTAATGATAATTTCTCAATTAAGTTAAAGTCTCTTTGGCTTTTTTTTCTTTTTTAATAACCACTTATAGCAAATGGATGAAAACTTTATTGGAATGGTCTGATTATCTAAAATAACACATCCATTTGTTTTCAGTTGCTGTTTTTTCTCCTTGTTTATTTTGAATTTAAAACTTTAGCATTTCTGGTTTTTTATATATTCGCTTAACATTTAATTATTTAATACTCTTAATATAAATGGATACTTTAATTTCGTCTCTTGCTAGAAATCTTTCCTGTATACAAGTAATTGTACAAATTACTCGTAAATAGTCCGTTCCAGATAAAATATCAAATTAATGTTTTTCATACATGTCGATATTTGTGTACTTCATAAGAGAAAAGGTAAGTGGAAGTAATTTTCTACCTTGACAGTTATGTAGGTAAAGGTAAAATCGTTTGCTTTAAACTCATAACGTGGGAGCCGACGTCGGCACAGCATTTGATGGACCAAATAACAGAAATAATATCAACAATAATGATTATGATTAATGATGATTACTTATTACAATCAATCGTCTCTTCGATGGATGCCCAGAAGTTGTGTGCTAGAGACCAAAGAGAAAATGAAGTACTAATCAGTATGACTACAGTATTTAGTAATGACAGCTTTCATGGAATTTCCATTACTTATGGTACAATGAGTTTCCCACGCAGAGTAATGGGGTCCATGTTGTTTATGTAGTGTTTTTTTTTCTCCAGAAAACGTTAATTTTATTTTTTGTCTCTTTAGGTCACAGAAATTACAGAAAGTGATATATTATTGTATTTCTATTCCTTAGACCTGCTACGTCATGAAAGTTACGGTCCTATTTTAGCCTTCGAAAAAGAATCATATATTAGAAAGTACTGACTTGTCTTTTCTTTTTAAAGAGGTCAGGAATCCACAGGTGAGCTAGAGAGACCTTATTTTCAAAAAAGCAAAAGTAAAAAATGTCGCCTTACATTCAATCATTTTCAGACATACTGAGTTTTTGTAAGGTCACTTTTTTTCTATTCACTTCGTAGCTTCATAATGAGACAATATGATAATATATTTATCATTACGTTACCCTCCATAAGGCCGTGGGATGTCCTAAGTCCATTAGTGATAAGAATTAGGGTTCTACAACTGTATCCGTCCCTGTACTTGTAATTATCTAAACCTTTCGTCTTTGGCACCTTAACGTCAAACTGGGTGTAGTCTTTAACCTTGGATGTACTGAACAATTGTGCACAATGACAGCAACTTTATGACTCTCTGCTACGAATCTCTTGATAATCTTCTTAACACATTCGTCAACAAGCTAAGCAGACTATCTGTCCAACGGTTTGCTTATATCTTGTAACAACATTGAAGATTTCTTTCACCTTTAAAACATCTCGGTTTCTCGAATTATCGATCACAAATACAGGTAGCTTTTCTCCTGTAGAACTTTCAACTACTATGCCTGTAATTGTTTTCCTTGTTATACTTACCAGAAGAACACCTCTTTTTCCTTGTCTTTTTGGGGAGTCTTGGTGGAAGAAGCAAATTTACCTGTGTTATAAATATCTTTTAATTGAAACCTTGAGAGTACTGCTGTTATGATTCTTTCCAGAATCCTGTCTTTTCGGATGTCACTGAATATAATTTATCAGATATTTCTGTAAAATAGATATTTTACAAGGTTTTTCCAAGATGGAGCCAACCGTCAGAAAGTTAAATGTCGCAATATCTAATTGTTTCGGGACGTCAAGGCTTTTTACACCATCGAGCCACGTATTGGAAGGTTTTTCGACCTCTGCAGGAGCATGCAATTAAAGCACGCGATGTTGTTATTTTCCTTTTTTTTGTTATTCACATGTTGTTTTTCTCCCTTTTTTCTTTTTTGTCTTCTAGTTTCCCAATTACCTGTCTTGTACTTATTCTTCTTACAGGTAGACAAGGTATTTTTGACAACATTGACTTTTCTTGGAACTTTTTGTACTGGATACTCTTCTTTCCAGATCCACCTGAGGATCATCTTTAACTTCCACTGTTTTTTCGCCATATCCTCGTTTAGTATCTGCTGCGCTTGTCATTGTGCATAGAAACCACAACAACCTGGAACGGAAAACCTAAAGACTGTTGCAATGCAATTTTAGCAAATCTTCATTTGTTTCTTAATGTCTAACTTTCAGAGATTTATTTTCTTATATATCATGTAACGTAGATAAGGATGTTATGTTCACTTAAGCATTAGATATTTTATAGTTATCTTGCTTTCCTGGATGTATCATGTATGATAAGGTTAAAAGATTATGTAAAAAATATAAGATTTATAGACCCCATTTACACCAATCCTGAAAACAATCGTTCTTAGTGTTTTAGGGGATTAGAGAAAAGTGCCATATACAAAATTTCTGGAAGGAATGAAGGGTGTGGCTTTTTTTTCAAGTTTAAACAATTTTTTTCCAAACACTTAAAAAAATGTTTTCCTGTGTCAATGATATTGGATAAATAAGCATCAAAGGTTCAAAATCAGTATAAATAAGCACTAAATGTATTCTTATCACACAAAGTATAACTTTTCAAAGCTACTCCTCGTCTCTAAACCGTCTCAGCAAGGATTTCAGACAAAGAGACAATGCACAAAGTAATGCACATTTTTGAACAAATGGTATCGATTCTGTTTTTTTTGTAGTTTCACTCAACATCTCCAGAATAGGGAACCTTGAGGGCTTTCATGAAGTCAACCCTTTCTTCAAATTGATCGCACATAGAGGAACCATTCCTTATTCAAAAAGTGGAAATAGACCCTTTTTTTATAGGTATAGGCAAATTTCTTCCAGCGTTAAGTAATCGTACGGTTAAATAAATAATAAAGGTGAGGTATTGTTATTAAATTTTTATTATTTTGTCTTTCAAAAGCGCGTTTCGTTTTTTAAAAACATGGTTGTATTTGTGTTTACTAGCTGGTAGCTCGTTGCTCTACAGTTCCATTGCTGAAAATTCTCCTTTTCCTTTTTACATTTTCTTTCTCTCCACAGCACTGCATAATCTTTATGTAGCTTTCATTGTCGTTTCGCCCTTTTTTTATTCAACGTTACTTAAAAATCTTCCTGAAATTCTCTTTGAAACGCTTTACAAAACGAAAAAAGGTTCTTACTACAAAGAAATACAAATGAAAGAGGATCATGTCACCACCTGGAAAGAAGAGTTATTTCTAATTTTGGCTTTTTCATAAAGCACAGGCAATAATGACCAAGAATGACATTTCTGATGATAGAAAAGATAAATACGTATGTTGATATGCAAGTACTGTAGTAGAAAATTGCCAACCAACAAGGACTGAAGCATGCACCCAAACCTCGTTACACTTAAGTGTTGATGCTCTAAGAAAGAAGTGATTAAAAACACTTCAGAAGTTAAAGGCAAATGAGAAAAGATTACTGAAGTACAAAGTTTTTTGGGATTTAGAAACTTTTGAATTGTTGAACGGTGTGTTCTCCACAAACTCATTAAATTTTTTTGAAAACATGTCAAGTTAACCAAAAACCAAAGGACAGAACATATCACAACAGTTTAGAGGCATGCACACATTGCTTTACCATGTCAGTCTATATGACGTACGTGGCAAACCATTCAAACTTCTAAGAAAATTAGTTTATTCGTCTGCAAAGGGAACACTTGCTTCAATAGTGTCAAAATTTGTGACCAACACAGGCTTTAATGAAAGGTATACTCTGTTTTGAAACAGACAAAAGAAGCTCTGCCTCAAATTGGCAAATAGTGTGCCCAAATGTTGGCAAAAATTTCCATCAAAAAGCATATGTTTTACAACATATATAGGCAGATTGGGCTTGAAGATCATAGCATTGACACCACATCAGGTCTGCTGGCTAAATCGCCATAGTTCTCATGGTTAGGAGTATTTTTCTGAATTGGAAACAGCCAGTTGCATACTATTTTGTGCATGAATCATGTAAAGGTGATCATCTCCTGTCTATCATTAAGGAGGCATTTGATATTTTAAGATCAAAAGACCTGATTAATTCTGCAGTTATAAAGGATCAGGGGCCTAAAGTTGTGTAATAATGCAAAATTTTCATTTCACCAAATATACATTGCTATACATTAAAACAAAGACAGGGTATATTTTATATAATATAGGATCCATCACACCTATTAGGTAAAGTTGCCAAAAGGGATGACATTTAAATATTTTATGAAAATACCAAGATCCTTTTATTGGAGTTGATCCTATTCTTCCTAAGAAATATTTCAATCCGAATAGGTTTATAAAAATTAAAGTAAAAGATGCAAGTCAGGTTCTTAATAGTTCTGTTTGTGAAGGCATTCCCGCTAATGTTGCTCTTTACTTGCTTCGTAATTATGCATGGATAATGCCTCTTTAAAAAAGTGGATAGAAACTTTGACATAAAAAGGCAAGTAGAAAGCCTTTCCCAAAATTGTCCTCTCATTACAAGGAAGTTTTGGATGGATTGTTTAAATGGATTGTTGTAAAATTGGATATTTTACACCTGTCAAGATATTTGACCATGACACAGAAAATTAACTATGACAGGTCAGCTTAACTTTCTCATGGGGTGATTAATTACTCTAAACGTAATTCCTTAACTACGGTAACGTTTGTGTCACCGCTGAACTGTGTCTTTTTCAATCACCACACAGTTAAATAAAGATCCATCAGGGACTTTTTAGTAGCATTAGCCATCAAGGTGACAACAGTGGCATCCTGGCACCTTTTCATTTCAAGCGGGCCTTCAAAAGACTCTTCCGTACTGATCTTGATGTACGCTTCCCAACATTTATGTTAACACAGCTTTACCTCTAGTAGTTAGTCAGGGATCACCTTGGAAAATAAAAGCCAGTTATTTCAAAAGCGAGCCAATGCAGAAAATAATATTACAAGAAAATGCCATACTTAAGAACCTGAATTGAATTTTTACTCTCATTTACTATGAAAAAATTAGGATTTAAATATTTGTCAACAGGAGTCATAACATGTGAAGGACATTTCTGTTTTTCTCAGCTTATGACATAGACATGCACATATTTGGAAATTGAGTTGTACTATCTGTACTGACATTTAAATACATAATTGTGTTAGAGGAGATATTTTTTCATTTTTATAATAATTATTACAGGAATTGAAAAGCGTCTATTGAAACTGTTAGACAAAGTTAATTTAGGGGTTTCCTGTTCCACCTTTCTAAAGAGTTAACTTAAATTATTCATCTGAATATGTATTTATTATTGCCTAAAGTTTGTAAGCAGAATGCATGCAGAATCTAAAAAGAAAGACAGGAAAGTTATCGAAGTGATGTTTTCATAAGTGTTAGATAGGCAGATAATGAAGTGTGATAAACTGGAACAAATTGTGTTGTCTTCTGGTTTATCATACTCATTACCAGGTCAAAATAACTTAAAATTAAAATTGCTAATTTTATAGCCACTCTTATGTTCATTGAATGCCTTTCTTTGGGGGTCTGAGTTGCAAATTTTGTGATAACTTTCATCGTTCTTGGATGTTATTGATTCAGGACCTATTGTACATTTCTTAGCAATTTCAATTGTTTATTGGATACCTGCTGGTCAAAGTCTGAGCTAGAAATTTCTTAGAAACGTTCATGTTTATTGAATGCCTTTTTTTCCGAAGTCTAATCCCCATATTTAATAGCTACGTTTGTGTTTCTTGAACGCTATTTATTTATATATTATATAAATATTGTAGTCATTTTCATATTTACTGAACATCCTCTGTTTAAAGCGTGTCTCACGAACTTAATGAACTGTATAATGTTAATTGGATGTCTTTGTTCAAAGTCTGGGTGGCAAGTTTTATTGTCACTTTTATATTTACTGGATGCCTCCTGTTAAAAACTGAACTTAAAATTTTATGTCACATTTATGTTGATTTTTCATTTTCAAATCCTGCAAATGTGAATTAGTGGTACCCTGTGGCACCCTGGTCTTCAGCAGATAATACAAATAACATTTTCTGAAGGCGGGGTGGGAAGCTATTGAATTTTTAGTAAACACCTTTGTTTTCTTTCTTGGATTGGGGAAATTATCTAATACACACTTCCATACTTGTGTATGGTGCACAACCTCAGAACCATTTGAATTTGAAAAAACAATAATCCCTTCTTTACATTCACTCCTGGACTAAGGGAGTTGCTTGGTGAACCACTCACGATTTTATAAGTGGTTTTTAAATAAACATGTAATTTGTGTCTAATGAACAAATAACTTCACTGGTGCAGGCAGTTCAGAGGTCCAACCATTCCCGATTTAAATGCAGGTTTTTTAATATCTCGTTTTCTTATGCTCAAAAGGCAGTTTAAGGTAGCTGAACAAGGTTGTCATCAACTGGCACTAAGCGAAAAAAGACTTACAAACATCAAAGAATGTAAACATCAGTTGCAGTTCTTTATCCCCCTATTCTTTGGGGTAAGTCTGGCCTGTAGTGACTATAGCATGGTTTCGTGAATGTTTTAAGCTTTAGTGTAGACGGGAGTATAGTCAATATGTATATACATACATACATTGGAATTAGTTGCTACACAATAACTATCTTCAAAGAAACACATAACACTAGCACTCAATCACCCTCTTATAAGTTACGTAAATCAGTACAGTTTTAAACGGGTGTAGACTTCAAGAAGTACCAAAAAATGCTTCAGATTAATAACCCTTGTTTCCCTAACTTCCGAAAGCAAGCAAGATGCTTACTCTTAACGTTAGTACATTCTGTGGGCACTTACATTCGTATTGTGCTTTTTTCGGACCAAGCATATTATTGGAATTAAAGAAATTGTTAATAAAGGGCAAACTTTCGCCATGATCTTTTCAACAGAAAAAGAATGTACTACAACTATACTTACTGAAGACTTAAATTTTTTCTTAAAGCTTTTTTTTACCCAGACTTGAAGAATGAATTGTTATAAATTCAAGAAATAAGAATAAATGGTGTAAAAGTCAAAGAATGGTGTCTTCGACAAAACGAAAAAATATTACGAGTGAATTATACCCCTCTGTTGATTTTAGAAGGCCAAATAGATAGATTCATCTATTTAAAGCTCGGTATCACATTTCATTACGACGACCAACTCATATTGCTGAGAAAAATTCCAAGGAATTTCATATCATGGTTCAACATTTTCATCATACGTAAGGAGAATGGCATCTCATTAAGTAGAAAAACTAAAAGGTAAACAGACAGGACTGCTGGATCCATGGAGACTTTCTTACATTGCTAACATGTACAGGATACGACAGGATACCACTCGAATTTTGTTTAAACATAAAGGGTGCTACTTACAGTAATACTGGAAAGAAAACTGTTTGGTGCAGAACTACCAGGACTGATAGAAAAACAGGCAGTGCACAGTCCAATTGACCATTTTTGCCGATAGAGTACCCAGTGTAATCCCTTTAATCCTTTCTGAAGGGGCTGGCCGGATAATTTCAGCAAAGGAACGAAAAGAACAAGGCGATGAGGTTACTGTTGAGTTTCAAGAAAATGCACGGTGTGATAAAAAGGTTATATTTTTCTGGATAAAAAACATGTTGGTAATGTTTTTTAGAAAAAATCGCTCTGGGTTGTTGATATATGATGAGCACGGAGGCAAAACGACTGATAAAGTAAAATTTGCTTTGCAGAATGGAGGTACAAAAATTGTTAGGGTTCTCTACCAGGTACAACATGAAAAGTTCAATTATTTAATTTAACTATACATTTTTTTAAATTTAGAGGATAATGCAGAGGCCCGAAAGAAAATGTTGTCAGGCCATTTGTAAAGTGTGGCATAGCTTACCAGTCGATGGGAGCTATGACAGTAAAATTAACATTGAAGGTTTACCTGATTACAAAGTGGGAATCTCTCATGATGTTGAGGATATTGAGTTTAACTGCTAAGCAACTGAGACAGACACCTCTTCATGCCACTTCTCTGAAGATGATTGTTAATTGTCTGTACGTTTATGACTGATAAAAATATTCATTAGATGATAAAATTCATAGTAGCTTTTATTTATTTCCTACTTTTTCCCTTATATTCATTAGGATGAAAAAAGTTTTTTTGGAAAGAGTTTTTTTTGGCGGATGCTTACTTTAACCATTGCTCTTACTTCTGGGAATTTGTTAGTGGCTATTAAAATTACACTTCCTTTCGAATTACGCTTACTCTTGAATTGCGTTTAGTTTCTGAACTTTACGATGATTGACTAATACCCTGTAGACCAACTGATGATGTAAGCAATATTAATGGAAATGACTTAAATAACAATCACATGTTACAAAAACATCAATTTTAGAAAAATTTAAGGAAAAAAATATTCATGTCACGAGATTAATACTTAATATGCGTAGAAAATTCAAACCAGAAAGGTTGCTTTTATCAGAGAACAGACATAATTGGTCGAATTATGGAAAATTCGCTTTATAGATATTCGATTAAATAGACGTAACTGTTTCAATAAATAAATTCAATTTTCTAGAAATAAATAAATTCAGGAATATAATTTAGGTATAGTTTACGTAAATAATAAAGAGAAGTAAATTTTGTTTGATATGGCGTCTTTTTGTCTATTTAGCTCAAGATTTCGATTGAAATTGAAACTAGAATCAATTTTTTTAAAAGCATTGATGCTTTATTAACTTACCTCGTACTCGAGCACTTTTGTAGTGTACAACATCATTTGACAAGAACTAAAGAAATGTATTAAGAAAACGACTTTTAAGTATTTTTGCATTGATAATATGTCAGGTCAACACTGTCCTTATTCTTTTGACATGTCTTGAATAAGTTACAAATATAGTAAAGAATGTAAGTGTTAATTTATACTGTGGTCACAAAAAACTCTCGACCTTCTGTTGCGTCCGTCATTTTTTAATCCGGATCAATAATGGAAGAATTCTTTGACGAGACGTTTTGCAGCTTTTAAAGGCTTGGGAAATATGTTTTTTTATCATGAAACATCAAATGTCAACAATATTTTACAAAACAAAGATTGAATTGAATGAGTGAATTGAAATTAAACATATATGTGTTTCTTATTTTTTGATGGTTTCTGAATATTTTGGCGAAGTATATTATGACTTTTAAAAAATCATTGTATTGATCCAACTCAACAACTTGGTAAGCACCCCAAACTATCCAGATCTACTCCTACTTATTACCAACAACACTCGGCTACTAAAACCGTGACAAGTACTCAGGGAATTTTGTAGTTAGTAGCCAGTAACCGAAAAAGGGTTTTATTTAACCAGTTATATATATATATATATATATATATACATAACAAAAGAAACGAACTTGTATCTTCTTGCCGACATAGGAAAAAACTTTTGTTAATAAATACTTAAGCGTATCGAAAATATTTGTAAATAAGATATAAAGCGCACCTGGTTTATTTTTAGTTTTACATTTCCTGAAGAGTGAATAAAATCACGAAACAGGCTTGTCGAAATGGCTTGTGTAGTTTTTTGATTCTTTCNGACGACCAGAAGAGGGCTACCACTATTTGTTAAATTTGTTAAAAACTGCCGCTACCGTGTTTGGAATCCCGGCCGCTGGCTTTTGAGTCCGTTGACTAACCCACTGCACTACTGACTAGTTCAATGACACAATACTTTATGAAATAATAGTGGATCATATAGGCTATAATCATGCTATGGTTGACATGGAGATTAACATATTTGACCAGAAGTGGGATACAAGCTATGTATATATAAATATAAATATAAATATAAATATAAATATAAATATAAATATAAATATAAATATAAATATAAATATAAATATAAATATAAATATAAATATAAATATAAATATAAATATAAATATAAATATAAATATAAATATAAATATAAATATAAATATAAATATAAATATAAATATAAATATAAATTTCAACAAGAAGTTCTTATATTCGTATATTAACTCCGTCAGGCCTGACGAAGTTAATATACGAAAGCTTGTCTCATCATACAAAATGTTTTTCTTGTTGAAATTTATATACTTTTAAAGACCACTACCTGCTTTGATAAAATTTATATATATATATATATGTATATAAGCATTTCAGATCTTTGCCCAAATGAAGATGCATGGTTAGTATCTCTTCCAACAACACATTCCAAATGAAATTTTTTTGAAATTTTTTTTTCTATATCGACTTGGCCTATGTTTTACATAAAGACAACACCACCTACATATAATACATGGAAGGATCAAGTGCAAATATAGTAAACATATATATATATATATATATATATATATATATATATATATATATTTATGAACAAATAACACCGACAGAACAAATGAGGTAGCAGAAAAGTGAGGTAAGAGGGTAGGAAGTAGAAACCAACATGTAGTGGACAGAACCAATTAAACACATATTTATGTTGATAAAAGCCAAAGGATATGTATTAAAATCCCTACCCATCAGTAAAGTACTGTTCTGCAGTACTGGGTTCTTGTGTGGATCCTAGAGTGAACAGCCCCTGCTGTCATATGGCTACCAGTTACTGTCACTTTCCCAACCGAGAAAAAAAACACCTGAAAAAGCTGAAGAGGTGAACCAATTCGGCTACATATAAAACTGTGGCAAGTTGTTAGTCATTAAAGGTAAGAGAAAGGTTATTGAAGGATGCTAAAGGAGAATGTTCTATAATGGAAAGATCACTTACTTAATATGTTGTATAATGTTAAAGATTTTAGAGTTGCCTAATAAAATATTGTTACCATTTTGGGGATTATGGTCCAGAAAAAAAGAAAAGTCGATAAAATTTCGTCAGGAATTAGAAAACTAGTGTAAGCAAAAGCAATATTAATGAAGTGAGTAATAACAATGTTTATCAGAATCAAAGTTGAAACTTGCACACGGTTACCAGGTTTTAAAATTAATATCCTCCCAAAAAACTGCAGAGCAAATTGTTTCCATTATTTCTTATAATTTCATTCACTGTCACAGTTATATCCAGAAAGTCTTACTTAAACAGAATTTAACTGTATGATGATAAATGAAACACTTTTGAAGAGGACTTTTTGTGGAAATCATGAATTTCGTGACATGATAAGCCGATATCACATCATTATGAGCTGTTATGCACTGACAAATCGTAAAAATCACAGGAAGTAAAAATGTGGGAATTATATAGACTCCTATAGTATTGAACGGATTTAGCCCCTGTTGCATAGAGTGCCCTTCCCACGCAAACTTATGCCTATTTAGAAAATTACTTGCGGCTGCTCTACATACAAGGAAATCATTCTAATCTTCGTCTATGTATTTATTCGTTGCATGCCTATGTATTAGCTGTTTGAGCCACTTATTTTCATTGCAAATCATCACTTTTTCCTAGACAACTTGACCACCCTTTTCACTCCCCTGGATTTTTCAGTAATTCTTTCCAACCTAGCCATACCCTACCCAGATATTTGACTTTCATGGCAAAGTTGGTCACTCTTTCCTCCATCCCACTACTACGTAATTAGACTGCCCTTATCTTCCCTTTCTCGTCTATTACCATGCAACTTTTTTCTTTGGGATAGTTTCTAACTTTTTCTAATAATGTAACTTCTATCATCCCTTATCCACCTTCCCAGGTCTTCTTTATATCTTTCCATTCCTATTTGAATAAAACACCTCTCTCTCTCTCTCTCTCTCTCTCTCTCTCTCTCTCTCTCTCTCTCTCTCTCTCTCTCTCTGTGAAGTACCACAGCATGAGTGAGACTTCCATTATCATACTGTCTGTTGTACCACAAATCTCTTTTCATAAAACAAGGTGAATGTTCAAGGAAATAAACTCACATACAGCTCAAGCAAGCTTGAACTCTCTATTATTTGCACCCTCCTTTTTTAAAGATACGTATACCATTATACGAATACAGCCCTTAGTACCTTCAACTTGGTACTTTTACTATAGTTAAAGAGCCAAATAATGAAAATTCAATGCTTTACTTGCCATAAATTCAAGACCATCAATTTTGAAGTCTTCTTCTTCTTTCATTTCAGGCGACAAAGGGATTGCTAATAAATATCCAAGCTGTCATCGTGACAAAAAATTAATAACATGTTTATAAACGACATACCTAATCTGATGGGTAGCAAATGGTTCACTTAAAGTTTAACCAATTAATCTTCTTGGCACAAATTTTATCATATCTCAAGACAAGGTTGTGTCGTGTAATACTGTTTCAAAACTATAAGTCAAAACTAAATAAAAAATAGTCCAGGATCAATGATGGAAGGCAACAAGAAAAAAGAGTTTTAATTAATATTACTAGCTATAACTACAACTTTAACCATAAACATAAATGTGTATTTCAAATTCAATAGCACAAACACTCACAATAGTAGTTATTACAGAGTGAAATAACCAGTGCTTTAGCCTCTGTAAAAACAATTGCTGTGGGTTTTTATCACTATGCGATTTTGAACGGTGTTTCATGTTCCAACTTAATAGGTTATGTTGTAACGTATTCTACATTGTTAGGTTTTGCTTGGTAAAAATTTTTGAAATAAAATCACAAGCAGTCAAGTGTTTTTAAACAGATCATGTCAAAAAGCCCAGAATGTTTAAAAAGATCGAAATTACATTAAAATGTGAAAATAATAACAACAGGAGGTAAACAAATCGTGGTACTTAATCTGGTTATGAAATCGCCTTCGCTTTTGATAAAAAAACTATTTTGTTGGCACTACTTAGAACAAAGAAAAACAGAATGGTATGATAAGAGCAGTAATTTAAACAGAAGAAGTATTGAAGCAATGTAATCATTTTTTGTTAATTGTCCACAAAAGAAATTAGACACCATATTCAAGTCACCTTGGTCCAGAAAACAATAATAACTGGATGAAAATAGTCTGTAATGGTCTTAAATCAAAGAATACCTTACCATGCCTCTAAATGTTTCAATGTTAGTAGTTTCATGGCATTCCAGAATTCACAATATTTACTTTCAAATACCGAAGACCCAATTGACAATTTGGAGAAGTGGACGGTTTTGCACAGCAAGTTATGCTCAGATAGTTTTTATAACAATACAGAAAAAACGCCAGCAAGTTATGCTTAGACAGTTTTTACAACAATACACAAAATATATGGTATTTTTTCCCTTTCAATAAATCGTGATAATTTAGTACACGAAACTGGTTACGTAGGTTGTTGATAACTACAATTTCAAGATATGTATAAACAGCTCATGTATAACACCCTGATAACACAGAAGAACAATTTTTCAGTAACTTTGAGTTGCATTAAATATTTCAACTGATTCTGAAGCAGTTTTAGGCGCTAATTTCAAATCTGAAATTAGTTTTTTTCTACAAGCTCTAGTTAGTATGAAATTTGAGGTTAATGAATCTGTACAAATGTGAACTTGTGTAAACCATGTATAAGCATTTTCACGTCCATTTATATAGGTAGCTTCTAATATTTTGATCATTCCTCTTTTGTTCCAGCTCAAACATGGCTTCCACAAGGAGACATTGAAGAAACAAGCGTGATGCCTTCTACTGCATATGTGGATGCTACACACTCAATCGTCAGAGGCATAACATATCCTAGTTCGTCAAGAGTACCTACAAGGCATACTTTGAAGTTCATCTTGGTGATCAAGACAAGCAATAAGCTCCTCATGTTGTGTGCCACAATTGTGAGGAAATGCTTTAAGATTGGACCAAAGGAAAACGCAAAGGTATGGCTCTCGGAGTTCCAATGATTTGGCTTGAACCCACCAACCATGTAACTGACTGTTATTTCTGGTATTGGGCAGAAAAGCCGACATAAGGTTACGTATCTGAACATTCTCTCAGCTATTCGGCCTGGCCCACACTCTGAAGAAGTTCCTGCTCCAGTTTGCAAAGGCTTGCTTTCATTGGACGGTAAAGACATTGGACATGATACAAGCGGGAAAGACAGTTATGACAGTGAATTGTCAGAAAAGTCTTCATAATCGGAGGACTGTTCTTCAGACACTGAACCTTTCCCCGTCTCCAAGCCTCTTCCCAAGGCTGAACTGAATGATTTAGTGCGGGATTTGGGTCTCTAAAAGAAAGCAGCAGAGGTCTTGGCGTCAAGATTACAAGGCTCGTTGATCACTCTGTTAAAAATATCATATTTCAGAACGCGTGATCAACTTTTTGAGACCTTTTTTCAGAAAACAAACGGTTTGTTTACTGCCATGCCATCCCAGGGCTTCTCAAAGAACTGAGTGTAATTTACTATAGTCCCGCTGAATAGAGACTCTTTTTAGACAGTTCAAAACGCAGTCTAAAGTGTGTTCTTTTACGTAATAGCAATGTTTATGAAGCAGTACCTGTCGGTCACTCAGTACATTTGCGGGAAGACTATGATATATGAGAATGGTCATGGACTTATTTAAGTTTCATGAGCACAATTGGATCATTTGTGTATAATTAAAGATGGTCAACTTTCTTCTTGAACAACAGAAAGTTTTCACCAAGTTTTCATGTTTCCTCTGTATGAGGGACAGCCGAGCACGAGACAGACATCGGGTCTAGAAGGACTGGCCTATTCGTGACACCCCTGAAACAGGCATGGCAAGTATCATAAAAGACCCAATTGAAAACAGAGATAAGATCATCTTTTTCCTCTTCACATCAAGTTAGGTCTGATGAAGCAATTTGTCAAGGCATTGGAAACCGAAGGTGAATGTTTCCAACACATCATCACAGCTTTACCAGGGTTATCATTTGAGAAAATCAAAGCAGACGTGTTTGATAAGCCACACATTCGAACCTTAATTCATGATGATCAGTTTGTTGCTAAGATGACCGCTTTAGAAAAGGCAGCATGGTTGTCCTTTGGAAAAGTCGTTCAGACCTCTCTTTGAAACAATAAGGCGGAGAACTACAGTGAACGTGTGAACAGAATGCTCCTTGCTTTTCGTGACCTCGGGTGCAACATGAGCATCAAGCTTTATTTTTTGAACTGCCACCTTGATAAGTTCCCTGACAACCTAGAAGCTGTGAGTTACGAACAAGGAGAACGATTCCACCAAGACGTAAAGATCATGAAAGAAAGCTAGCAAGGGCGCTGAGACAAAAGTATGATGGCTGACTACTGCTGGAGCATTAAACGAGTTTGCCCAGATGAAGTGTTTACACGCAAAAGTTGCAAACGCAAATTCCTGCCTGAATTAAATACACAAATAAATTGGTGATGTTCTGAAGGATGCTAATCTAACTTTGGGATAGAGACTGATGTTTTCTAAGAAACGCTATCAGAAAATATGGCACAACCAACAATAATTTCATTTACTCTATAATTGCATTATAATATTGTTTATTTTGCCTTAATAATATTTTGAAATTACTTCCATGCCGTTTTAAGATTCAAGTGAACAAAAGAATTGTGGCCGATATTGTAATTTCCTATAATAACGAAAAAAAAGTCAAATTGCATTAAATTTGTAGCTTGCAGACAAAACCCGACTTCAGATTTGAAATCTACAGACTCAAATTGACTATAAAAGCGTCTTTTTTAATGCAACAAAATGAGTTTCCCCCGGAGTAATTAATGTTTGCTTTATCACATTTGTCTAGCATATTTCATTAAAGAAAAGCAATACTTAAATTTTAAAGATGAAAACAATACCTGAGGAAGATAGATAACGCTACACTCTGTAACATTCTCGTCTAATCTATTCAGTTCATTATGCGCAACTTTAGTCATCAAATCTGGCAGTCCGTTGTATGTCCTTTTTTCTATTGAAAAAATTGCAGTTGAACACAGAAGTAATAATTGAGCTACATGATAATCAATATTTTTCAAATGAAACTTTTAGTCGCATACTAGGTTTATCGGTTTTAAGATGTTTTGACAAAAAATAGTTTTGGTGGTACTGCAACGAGATAAAGGCAAAGCGCTACAATTTCAAATTATCTTATCGAAGTCAGGTGACTTAGTGAATAATATTTATCTCATCAATGTAGCATTTCACGTCGGGTATTCATTTTTGGAATGGTTTCTCCAAGAGTAACGCATTACATTAGTCGCCAATTATTTTAAAAGCTTTTTGATTTCATCTTTAAAGTAGGTATCCTGACTTGAAGCTAGCTGGTGGGAGAGCTCATCGCTTGTAAATGCCCTCACCATGGTTTAAAGAAAAATAATTAGTATCAGAATCCTGAAATATGCTATTTTAAATACTGAGCTTTTAAAATGAAATAAAAACTTGTATAAATATTGAGAACTCTTTAAAATCAAAGACAAAGAGCAGGAACTATTCCAATGTAATTAATTCTTATGCGAGAAAAGAATACCGCAAGCGATCTCCAATTCTTGCGCACTAAAATGACAAACGATATGAACTTTACGAGCTAATCATTAATTTAGAATGAGAAATTCAGTGACTCATTCAGCTACAAAGCTTTTGTAAAAGACCAAACAACCAGCAGACGTTTAAACATTTTGGAAGCAAGGAGTTATATTATTTTCCACTACTTTCTGTAACTGCTAAAAGTTCTTTAGACTATATTATTCTCAGAAACCTTTTCAACAAAATATGGATATATTGCTATTTCGCTTTAAGACAGTCCATTTGTAAAGATAACAAGGCCAGGTCACATTGGCGGCGCAAAATTTTAATAGTATTGAGCGTTTTGGGGTCAACTTGACTTTGTCTTGACTCATCACGAGACAATTTCTTCGAATCACTTATGGATAGATAAACTAAAATTTTGCAAATAGTCACAAAGTTAGGAAATAACTCCTTCTTCCGCATTGCCAAACTATTATAGATTGAAAATAACTTCACAAAAACAAAGAGGCTTGAAAGTGTTTACACATAAACTTAATCTGAAAATCAGAAACAAATTTTGCAATATTCTCATAGTAGGAGAAACTTCCAAATGAAGTGTCAACAATATAAAATGACTACTAAAAAGTGTTTTTTTACACTAGGAATTAATAACTCATTTTCTCAATCCATTTGCCTCAAAATTCTGTTAGGTTCCTAGTTCACACAGATGTAGCATTTTGCTGTATTGTCAGTACAAATGTTGGCAGGGAAAAAATCTGAACCAGAAGAATCGAACTTATCTGTTCCTTTTTCCCAAATCCCTGGTCCAGAAATTTAAAGTTTTAGAGAAAATACGTCATTAAGTAATAGATATTTTTAATTAAGAAATAATTTTACAAATATACCAATATCAAAACATAGTTATAAACCTGGAGGTGAAGCCTCCTTGATTCTCTTAGTATCTGGGCCCTTTTAAAGCAAAAATGTTTTTTAAAAGTTAATTTATCGTAAAGATTTGTGTTAAATTTTGGTTAGAATTAGTTTATAAAAAAATAGATAAAAAACGCCGATGAGTCAAAAAAAGTAAAATGGGACGTTTAGTCATAATCTCTTTGAAGAAAAATCATTAAGGGGCAGACATTAGCAAAGTGAACAAATTGAAAAATGGTTAAAACGCAATGTAAAACCACCCCTAAAGCAAAATGCATGGTTTCTTTACATATGGTATAAAGTACTTCATCTCACTTGTATCCAAAAAAGATTTAGTTAAATTATGCTAGATAAATTAAGCAAAAAATATGTAAGGAAGAACAAGAAAGTGAAATTTCCAAAAAAATGTACTCAAATTACTCCTTTTTAACCAAAACAGAAAATGGATAACGAAAGGAGGCAACGCCCGTTTAATATTACTATGTTCAGTTTTGAAGTTATTGAAATTTGTCAATTTTACGGAATAATTCTCTTTAAAGTCTACCTTGCTAGTGACTGGATTATAGGGAAAGGTAAAGCACTGGGAATAATAAGCATGGCGAACATGGCCTCAAACCTCATATACTATAGAAAGACATCAACCGGCGTTAAAAATTAGTGAATTCTACAAATTTCGAATGGAACTTGGTAGATCAACTACCTCAGCAACAAACACATCCCACAATAGTATACAACAGGTTATGTGAAACATTAAGCTATAAAGAAGACTTTTAAAGTAATGGTTACAAAATTTCAGTGATATAGTTGATTCAATACAGTTTTCAATTTGAAGCACCAGAAACCAACGTCAAAAAACTATTTTTACAGCTGATTAAAAGGCACTTCTGTACGATTTGCAAATTTAGAAAAATTTTTCTATAAAGGTATGTCATCATTTTTTTAACAAGGATGGAAGAGAGAATCTGCAGATTGAAGACCACACTATATATCTCAGTACCTGTTCTTCGTCACAAATAAGCATGCTCTGAATGGTACTTTGGAGAATAACTCCGCCATGGGGGGAGCCTACTCAAATCATAAAGCCCTACTAGTTACAGAAACGTCAACAGAAGACAACAGAACATATATCTGGAAGAAGGTTCTTTATTTCGAGGACGAACGACGTCATATGGTGAAGGCCTCTGATCCGTAAAAGCCACAAGCTCGGCTACCCTTCTCTTAACTAGAATCATCAGCCACAAAACATGTAAGAGAAAAACCATGTAATCGACCGAAAATACTGCTGAGATAGAAATGTCCAAACTGGCACCACTAGGTTGTACTGTGATGAGATGGTAAAGTCAGGACAGCAGAGATTGTTGACAGAACAATGCTTTCTGTACTTGGGTCATTAAGAGAACTACACGACACCTTTCCCCCTATTCTCGGGGATTAAAAGCTGCTACTATCAACAAGACCACAATACAAAAACTCCTTCTATAATAGAAATGCATACCTTAAGAAGAATCACAACATCCTTCAAAAGCAAGAAGTAAAGGATCAAGACGGATTTTATCCAGTGCTATATCCCAACCAAAGAGAACGAGGAAGAGAAAACAAGGACCAGGTTTACATTAGAATGAACAACATTCTTGGATCCTTTTTAAGAAAAAAGCCAACATCCTCATGGGAGAAAGGTTCGACAGAACAATTCCGATTAGAAGGAGAGGATGAAAATCCACCCACTACAGAAGTTGAAGAAAAATGGTTTGCAGACCTGTACATTCTGAACGAATGTGTCATCAGAGGCATTATGATCATAAACAGATACATTTATACGATTACATGAGTACTGCTTGAATACATCTGAAATCCAGATAGACAACCTCTGCATACCCAGAAAGCTTAAAGGATCACATCAAAACGTGAAGAAGAGGGAGGATGTGCCATTTGCTCACCATTTTCTGGTTGTCAGACTAAAACTAAAAAAGAAGAAGAGCTCAATGGAACAATAGCAAAGAGACAGAGGTTCAATGTTAGTCGTTTTAAAGATGGCAAAACCAGGAGCGGCTTTAGGAACCAAATCATTGCAAGTTAAACTAAGCATCCACAAGAACAAGACCAAAGTTCTTAAGGTGAACACGAAGATTACAGACCCTGTGACAGTAAAGAGAAGCTCGTTATAAGAGCTTGCCACTGTCACCTACCTTGGCAGTATCACTGACAGCAAAGACAAGAGCAGTATTGCTGCAGCTTACGAAGATCTGGAGGCAAAGGGAGTTATAATGTAAACAAAGATAGAACTGTTTAATTCTAAACAAAGTCAGTATTGTTGTACTGAGCTGAGACATGGAAAACAGCCAAGACAAAAATTCAGGCTGATACCTACCAACAGTTAACAGAAAATAATTCTACAGATCCGATGTTCCGACACCATCAAAAACTCCGGTTCGTGACATAAAACTCACCATCTGCTATCTAAGAATGAGCATGGGAAAGGAAAAAAGGGATGGATTTGACACACACTAAGGAAGATAGCGATAAGGACCACGAGGCAGGCACCAGCAAGATGGGATTGACATGGAAACAGCTCTAGAGAATGCAACAGGATCGAGGACTGTGGAAGACTTCAGTGAGTGCTCTATGCCCAAGGAGTAGTTATGAGGATAAGTAAGTGATTTCTGAAATAGGACACCAACAATTAATGGTATAATGTTACCTTGAATAAGTCATCAAAATAATAATAAACCTCTACTACTACTTTTTTACGTTTTACTTTTCACATCAAATACTGTTGATAATGAAATAAATTCTTAATAATACTTCTGACGAAAGAAAATTAATGGTTACTTTTAAGCTATGTCAGTCAAAACAAATAAAAGAACAATAATTTCCGAGCATATCCTTACTTTCGTCTAACTCTGCATCTACACCTTCCCGGACTATAAATCGTCCAGTTGATATGGATTCCTCAAAAAAGATCTAGGGAAAAGAAAGTACTTACGTTGTGTCTTTTTAAAAAGTTTCAGTGTGAAAACAACTGTTATTTTTTGACAATAGAGCCTTATCAAGTAATGAATAAATGTTTAGCACAACACTAACTTTAGAGAATAGCTCATGCTTTTTCAATGTAAGCATATTTTTTTTCTAATCAGTACGGGAAAGTAGATGACATTTTTTCTCTTATCCTCCAGGTTTTGATCGGCTTAAGAATGGAGAATTCCATAGTACACACTATCATTATCGACATGGAGGAGCTCTTACATTTTCCCAGTCTTCTTCATTTTTTTCTGCCACTCATCATTCCAACCAGTTCTTTTCATTCAAGACTTTAACCAATCATATTTCGTTTACTGTTAAAGTGTTTTACGCATTCACCCTTAGAAATTGAGAGTTCTTGAGCTGCTGGCAAATTTCTAATAAATTAAAGAACACGGTCTATCATGTCAGTAACCCATTTCATTGGAATACATTTGTTGCAAAATAACTGTGGAGTAATATTAACATAAATATAAAAATCAAAATTAAATATATTATATAACAATATTTTACAAGTCATTTGCAATAGCTTTGATATAAGAACTTAAAGAGACTTTCTTTGAACATTTGTTTCTCTTTTCTTCGTTCCTTCTGTTGCTTATGTTCTCCTTTAAACCTTTAGCTTTTGTGTTTTTTTAAATATAAAAGTGAATGACATTGACGGATCAAAACTATCCTATTATTTTCACTGGTAAAGATTCTTTAGCGTCCCTGATATGAGCTCTCCATGATTTTGTTCATCTGCTTTATTCTCAGACAAATGCAGCAGTAGCAGCAATTTATATAAATATGGCGAAAAAAATGAAAGTAAAATAACTGATACACTTGTATACTTTAGGTTTTGCAGGTATAAGATAGAAAACGATACATTTTAAATGTTTGGTTTAAATAAAGTGTTTTTGATACATAGTTCGTATTTTGATATATATTTGATATTTTCCTACCTTTTTCTGTCTACTTTCTCCTCTATATAGGCTTTTTTAGACAAGCATAACATCAGCAGTAGATCCTCATTTTTTACAATCTTATTCGAGAAAGTCTGGAACCTTGCCAAGTTTATCTCTGCCTTCCTCTTGACATTGCATGTACCCTTAAATACTTGTGTCGCAATTCATCCCATTAAAAAAACTGCAAAATCCCTTAAGAATCTTTATATTGGGGCCTTGGGAGTTAGTGCATTTTGAAACATGTAGATTTTTTCTGTCTCTACACTTGACACAGTAACCATTTTCCTTGACAGAGAATTTCTAACGTTTTTAAAATTTTCCCCTCTGTTTTGACTGATGATCAATATGTCTGTTCCAAATGAAAGTATTTTATGATAAAGTAAGTCTTTTATTAATTATATTTAAGGGTTAATTTTTATGTATTTTACCAAATACAGTTCGTACACTTCCACTGTTCTATGGTGCAGAAAATCAGATCCCCTCATCTTACTGATCATTTTTCACAATCATGCGACTATATCTATATATCTATTCCAATCCTTTATTACGTCTTTATATGATTTCTTGACACCCAGAAGTTATAATAAGATTGACTTTTTACATCTTCAATGTTTTAGTGTTTCTTATTTTAAAATTTCCGGATATTTCCTTTTTAAGTTTAGTTCGCTTTCTTTTCTGCAAAAGAAAAGTAATCATTGTTTGATTAATTATGATAGCTTTCTTGGAAAGTTTCTAGGTATTCGATACGTTAAGTTACTAATGTATACAAGTCAGAAAAATCTACCAACATACATGTAAATGAATTTACAATGATTCATCTTAGAACGGATTCTGGAGATTTGTATTGTCCTCGAGATGACATAATAAATACGGTCTCTGGATGCTATGTACATAGGAATTGGCTTGGAACTTGTTGTTCAAAAGAATAACTGGATAATTTCTTTTACCAACTATTCAATTATTCAATCATACCAGTATGGTATCTTTAGTGTGCCGCCCTTCCATTTTCAAATATTTTAAAAGAAATCTTTAGACTAGTTTCTAGGATATAATTACTACATGTAATTTAAACTGAATTTTGAACGTCCTTCTATAAACCTTTTACAGATTTTGACATTCGGTAGTCATTCTTTAGTCACAGATTGTTCTAAAACCAGAAAAGAACTTACAATTTTGTTTATTAAATTTGCAATCTTATACAAATCCTCCTTAAATTCCTGTGAGATCTGGAAAAAATAATATAAAAATATACTTTAACAACAATAAAACTGCATTAATCAAATTTTTATTTGACATAAAACTCTTCTGACCTGTTAATCTCCTTTTGTAGAGTTGGACGAGGTAACCAACGATGAAGATCTACAGTAACAGTGATACAGCGAAGTAGAACCTTTGGCTGCTAATATCAATAATTGCTGAGAACGTAGTTTCAATAAGTCATGAAAAAGCAGAATTTCTTTGTACATGAATTATTCGTAAATTATGACCCAACACCCTTTAAATTGCTTTTTTACGCTCGTCCTAATCGACTCCTAATCAAATAACCTACTTTCAGTTTTACAATAGCCACTTAATATTGCGACTAAAAGAATTAACTTGCCTTCATCAAATAATGCCGTAATTCAGAAAGCCAGATACTCTTTATAAAAACGCAGTATATCTAGTTTTCAAGAAAAACAAAAGCTGGAAGGATCACCTAAATAAATGCCAATATCTCCAACTTTAATCTTGATTAATTGCTCAGTAGTCAATTGCTCACCAGTAAAAATAAAAAGCAAACACTTTTAATCAGAGAAAAAAAATAAAATTTTGTTGCATCATGTTGACTATGAGAATAATACTGGAGTCGCTACAGTTTAGGATGCTTTCAAGAGAACACAATACTTTAATTAACTTCTACAATTTTATGTTGTTTAATAAGATAACATCATTATACATTTCCTAAATTGGGAAGATCAGGTACAAAGAGAATGAAACGGGACACTAACGATGAACCAAGCCACAGCCCCTTGTCCCATGAAATGCAAAATACGAACAAACCACTGAAATTCTTTCTCAAAGCAGTTGCCTAGAGCATCAAGTTTTAGCATAACATAAGAATAATTATATTGCAACTTTGATAGGGGATTTCATGATTTCCGAAAGAAATAAAAGCACAATAAAAGCCCCAAAAGCCCAAATCAATAAATCTTTGGACTGAGAAATATTCGTATTAAACTTTGTCTATGGATCCCAATATTCATTTACTACTCTGCATCATTGATCCCTTACGAAAGAACAGAAACGGCAAACGTTGCTGCTAACAGGTGTAATGTGTGTTTCATTGGAGAGGAGAACGTTGCTATAGCAAAGTTTTTGCAAATAATATTGGGTTCATAGTTGTTGCCTGTTGCGATGTTAGGATCCATGTTGACACTATGAGGAGCACAAACTGATAAACAATGACTTAGTGCTTACAGCTTGGTGTCTTTTTATCAATTTATTAATAACTCTGCTGCTGCTTCTTTTTGTTCTTATTCACTTTTTCCTGTTGAAATTAATACCATGCTGGTGTGGGTCAGTCACTCCAATTTTAGTTTACAAATAAGTTATGTTTTAACTCTCTTTTGTACGTAGTATGTTCTTTTAAGTTATGTCACTTCACCTCTCCCTTGGTCTTTCTCTTCCTCCTTTTCCTTCAACCTTTCGTTACATCGATTGTTTCGCTGCACTTTCTTTTTTTATTATATTTCTGTATCATACTAATCTTATTTCCTAAATACAAGCCCAAATACTGAGACGTTTTTAACCAATTTGAGCTTTTTTCCATTCACGTTCTTGACCTTGAACTCCCCCCCCCCTTCATAACTTGATGCCTCTAGGGTTTCCTCTACGTTGACCTAAAGGTCAATGGTCAAAATTTTCTGTTACCATCCTAACCATTTATTTTGCAAACCATTCTTAGATTATGCAACCACAATGAATTCATCCGTGCATATTAACTACATTGCCAAACATTTCCTAGGTCACCACCAAACCAACCAAACTTAGGGGATCAGTTGTTTTGAGGACCCAGAAGACTTTCAGTATAACATTTACTAAAGGTGCAGAGAATATCTTTTAAGCGCATCACCGTTGCTCTAAAAATATAAGAACACTTATTGTAAACCTATGGAAACTTCACTGCATCAGCTCAATATAAGAGTTTTACTAAATCTGTTTGGGTTGTCGCCGTACATACTTTAATATAAGGTCGGTGAGCACGAAAAATCAAAGGCGTCCCATTATAATTGTGTTACCTGATGTTCTGGATTAATACAATGAAAGAAGGAAGAAAATTGTTTTACGGGAAGATATGATCTGGCCCGATCCGTTTGCTTATTTCTCATACTATTACTTTTACTTAATAAAAACAAGAAGAAAATAATAAACTTTTGTTACACGATGACAACACTCATCCACCAGCTCTTGTGAAAAATCTAGCAAATTACAAGAAAGTTCTTAATGTTATCAACGTTGAACAGTACTGGACGTCCATTTGTAGAGGCCAAAGAAGACGCCTCTGCTTTAGTGTTAAGATTGCAAAGTGGGAACATCACTCACAGTTACTACAACGAATGATTCTTGTCAGCCTGTATTTATTACACTCCTGAGTATTTGTGTATTCTTTAGCGGAATTAATTGCTTTCCAGAAATTGTCTGGGGCTCTTCTGATTTTAACATATTGCCTATGTTTTTTTTTTCTTTTTTTTCTAGAGTTTTAGTAATTTCTGCTGGGATTCTGCATGCTCTGCATGTTTTTCTTTCAGGTAGCTTCTTTTTACTTCCTGGGTTCTTCTGTGATTACATTTACTGTTATCCCGGATCCGTAACATCTTCCTTGATTTCTTTGAATTTAACGTCTTTAACCTCCATAAAGCCTCTTGATATACTCCAGCCAACACCCGTACCCCTTGTATCGATGGTTTTAATAAATTTAATAGTTTTTAATGTTTTTTGACACCGTGTAGTTTTTTTGTTAATCAAGATTATAGCGATTGAAAGACAACTTCAGCTTGTAAATGTGGATAGTTTTAGATCTGAATGACCATAATATTTAAAGCTACGCATTTAATACCTCTGTATGTAATAATTTAAAATTTCTAGTTTATTGCCAAAAGGATATCATATTTTCTACGAGTTTTAATGAAAATAACTGACCAATATACCACTGGGAAAAATAAACAACTCTGGTTTGACTAAGAAAGAGTTACAGCATGTTAACTTTAATGATTTCAAAAAAGTTAAATGTAATAGGAAATTCAGGAGCAGTTACATACATTGCATTCTTAAGAGATTAAAAATATTTAACTTTTGCAAACCAAAACAACATAGTCACAACAGAACAAGAAGTAAATATGGAACAGGAATAAGAAGGCAGAAGATGAGAATGACATAGGTCTTCTGGTAACGCCCAGCAGACATTCATTGGATTTTTCAGCGAGGGTTGGTTGGGGTTATTTTAGGGATAAAATTCTTGTTTGATTATTATACTTGAATTACTATATTTGAATATTTAAACAAACGACACTATAAATCTATGTAGTATTAAAATGGAAAATACGTTGTCCAATATCTATATTTCCATCGATGGAAAAATGACGTTTTTGGAGAGTTAATTACACCTGAATAGAGTGAAATTAATTTTTTTTTAATTAATTCATTTAATTATTTACATCAAAATGTATAATCAGCGCTCTTTATGACTGGCAAGCGCAGCACATTTCATAAACTTTGAAATATTGCTAAAGGGTTACCAGGTTTGTGAATGGCACTCATACCTTGCCCCATAACGCCTTTTAGTGTACATATATAATTCATAGCAAGGTATCTTTTATTCTTCAAAGAAGACGATTGAGAAATATTCCTACCTTCCGAATGATGGCAATATCTTGTCGTAAGCCACAGCAAATGTCTCCAATACATATAGCATGATAAACTGTCTGAAAAAAAATCATTAGAATGTAATCTCTACACCATGGCTAACCCACTGCATTTTTTCTTATCTATGTAGAAATGTAAACAAAATACGTTTCATGTACGTACACACACACACACACACACATATATATATATATATGTAACTGCTATAAAAGCAAATATCCAGGTAGTGTCATATGTCATATTGACTGTATGCTAACTTGTTGTTCGTATTTCTATAAACCAGTGTAAACAACAGTCTTCTACCTAATAAAGTAAACCATCACAATCAACGTCAATATATATATATGTACATATATATTATATATTTATATATATATGTATTATATATCTTCCTGTGTGTTGTTTTGGTGAATGGATGGATAGAAGTAGGATTGTTGTCACTTGTCTAAAGTGGTTGATATGTATTGGGGAAATTATTCCCATTTGGTTTTAAAAATACAACATTCAAATGATACTGCTCCTAGTTTTCTCTTTTCATATTTGTTATAATTAAATAAATAAATAAATAAATGAATGAATGAATAAATGCATAAAGAAAAACATAAATAAATAAAATTAAATAAATAAATATGCTAAGATTCAAAGACGGTGCTTGCAAAGGAAATCGTGTTTTTTTTGTTTTGGGTTTCTTATATCCAAGAGCTTCCAAAAGGAAATAATTCCTCATTAAGCATTTTTCAACTCACGATGCAATTAATATTTCCAGTTTTAAAGACGGAAAATTTCCTCATTAAGTGCCCAGACTTATGTAGATAATACAGTGTCATTTTTACAGCTGATCTTCTTGAGCTATGTCTTGTGCATTCAGTAACATTTTTAAAATCCTGTGTCTACTTGCGTAACCTGCAAGCGCATCGTGGTATGCTGAGGGCACAAAGAGGCATTAGATTTAAGTGGCCATCCACCGGTGGAAGGCAATGGCAAACCACCACCGTAACTTGCCAAGAAAGTCATGCTAATGCACAAGAAAAAGAATAACACGAACAGCGTGAATGGGGTTAGGACAACTAACACCTCGCTCGGTAGGAACCTCCATGTCCGACAGGTGGAGCCCGACCGTAATCCAGATACTGTCAGGAACAACAATTGTCTTCGAATAGGAACGTGGAATGTACGCACATTATATCAAGCAGGAAAACTATCAAATGTGAAGCAAGAAATGGATCGTATGAAGATCAATATACTAGGCTTATGTGAAACGAGATGGACAGGGTCAGGAAGTTTCGATCTGAATGGCAAAAAAGTCATATACTCTAGTGGAAACAAGCATGAAAGAGGAGTAGGAATCATATTTGACCAAGCAGCCAGCAAGTGCATACTCGGCTATTGGACCCTGTCAGACAGAGTAATGCTGGTGAGAATAAAAGGTAGGCCCTTCGACATCAGTCTCATTCAAGTATATGCACCGACAGCAGATAGCAGCGAAGATGATATAGAACTGTTCTACGAGCAACTCGATGAAGCAAAAAGACAATGTAAGTCACAAGACATCATCATTGTTATGGGCGATCTTAATGCAAAAGTAGGTAGTGAAGAAATCGAGCAAGTATCAGGAAAGTATGGGCTAGGAGTGATTAACGAAAGAGGGGAACGATGGGCTGACTGGTGCAAAGCTAACAACCAAGTGATCATGAACACCTGGTTCAAGAACCATAAACGACGTCTATGGACATGGAAACAACCGGGAGACAGAACAAGAAATCAAATCGATTACATCACCATCAATCATAGATTTAAGAACTCAGTTCAGAACGCAAAAGCATACCCTGGAGCAGACTGTGACAGCGACCACAATCCAGTAGTATGCACCACCAAGGTTCGCCTTCGCAAATTGAAACATGCTATACCAGACGCAAAACTGCAGTGGAACTTACTACGAGAGAATGCAGAAATGAAGACACGATATGCTGTGGAAGTGCAAAATAGATTTGCTGCTCTCGAAAGTGACCAAGTCAGCAAATGGGAAGTGCTGAAGGAAGCCCTGGTTGAAACTGCCAAGGAGCTGATCCCACCGATAAAGAGGGACCGGAAAAAAGGATGGATGAAAAAGGAAATCTTGGAAATGATGGAAGAAAGACAGAAAGTGAGAAATAAAGACTCAGATCGGTACCACACTCTGAATCGAAACATCAGAAAGAAGTGTAGAGAAGCAAAAGAAGAATGGCTAAATGTACAGTGCGCGGAAATCGAGAGATGCAGAGTAGAAAGCCCTTCATCATTGCACAAGAAAATCAACACACTTGTCGGTAGGAAAACATGTGTTTCCAGCGAATGTATTCAAGCCAGAGATGGATCTCTGCTGATGGAAAAAGATGAAATCATGGATCGATGGGCAGAATACATTGATGAACTGTTCTTGGATGAAAGAGGAGAAAAACCCAACATCAGAAAACCTATAGAAGGCCCGAAGATTCTGAAGAGCGAAGTCAAAGCTGCCATTACCAAGATGAAAAGAAACAAAGCTGCAGGACCAGACAACATCTGCATTGAAATGATCCAAGCACTCGAGGAGTTTGGAATTGACAAAGTAACAGAACTTGTCAACGAAATCTATGACAGCGGTGAAATTCCACCAGATATGTCAAAATCAATTTTTATTGCTTTACCTAAAAAGCCGGGAGCAACAGAATGCGAGCTCCATAGAACTATCAGCCTCATAAGTCATGTAACCAAAATCTTTATGCGTGTCATCATGGCAAGAACAAGAAAAGCAACCAAACCAGAAATAGGCAAACAACAATTTGGCTTCGTTCAAGATGCAGGTACCCAGAATGCCATTTTCATTATGAGAATGATATCAGAAAGAGCCATAGAAATGCAGCAAGATCTCTATTTCTGTTTCATCGACTATAGCAAAGCGTTCGACAAAGTGAAACACGAAACACTGCTGGACACATTGCAAGCCCTAGACATAGATGGGAAAGACATAAGAGTTTTAAGAAATCTGTACTGGGAACAAACGGCTGGAGTTAAGATCAAGAACGAGGTTGGAAGATACAGCAACATCAAAAGAGGAGTTAGACAGGGCTGCGTTCTATCTCCAGACCTTTTTAATTTATATAGCGAACAAATAGTGAGAACAATTGAAGAGGAAAGCGGTTTTTCTATAGGAGGATATAACATGAATAATATCAGATACGCTGACGATACGACACTCATTGCAAACTCTCCTCAGAAGTTACAAAAGCTCTTGGATATGGTGAAGGAAGAGAGCTCAAGAAAAGGACTAAGCATTAATCAAAAGAAGACCTTTTGCATGGCGATCAGCAAGAAACAGCAGCAAGTCGAATGCCCTTTGTTAATCGATAATGAAAGGATACAGCAGGTGAATAAGTTCAACTACCTTGGAAGCATGCTTAATTCAGACGGCAGAAGTGTAACGGAAGTAAAGAGAAGAGTAGCTATGGCAAAGGAGGTGTTTGTGCGTATGTCAAAGATTCTGAAATCCCGATCAATCTCCATAGATACCAGGGTGAGAATCCTCAACTGCTATGTCTTACCTGTCCTGACCTACGGCTGTGAAAGTTGGACACTGACGTCAGACCTGGAGAAAAGACTGAACGCTACTGAAATGTGGATGTTGCGCAGAATGTTGAGAATTTCCTGGACGGAACACACTAGTAATGATGAAGTACTAAGACGAGCTAATTATAGCAGGAGACTCCTGAAAACCATCAGAAAGAGACAACTGTCGTTCCTAGGACATGTAATGAGAAAAGAAGGCTTGGAAAATTTGGCTGTTACTGGTAAAATTTGCGGTAAAAGAGGAAGAGGAAGACAAACAACAACATTCATGAAAAGTTTGTCAACATGGACCGGAGTCAGCGAGAAGGAAATGCTGGAGAAGACCAAGAATAGGATCCTGTGGAGAAGCATGACCGCCTACGTTCTGCAAGGACACGGCACATGAGGAGGAGGAGGTCTACTTGCCCAAGAAAGGATCTCTGTGTTTCTTCTACATTTTTTTGTGACAACTGCAGAGTAGATTATTTGCAGTGTGAGGGTTTTATTGTTTTTGGAGAGTCGTGTGTTTTTGCTGTACCGTTAATTACACGGTACAGCAAAAACACATTAATACAAAGATGGTTCTAAAATAACTGTTGATTCATTGAAACTTTGTCTGGTAGGCGCACAGATGAAATTTATTAACATAAAAAGCTACCTGTTACTTGTAATAGGTTGATAAAGAAACGCCTACTCCTTAAGTTAACCACTGAGAGGACATTCTTGTTACAGTCCCTCTACTACAAGTAAAGAGAAGATTGTACTATGAGCAACCCTGGTCAGTCATCTTTTCAAATATATTTTTAACGAAATTAGAAATGGAGAAAATCACGCCGACAAAACCGATTTTTAACTAACCTCTTTTAGATGATATCATTTGTAGATTATCAAAAGACAAACCTTTACTTCTCACCATCATCAATAATTACCATCCCAACATCAAGTTTACAGTAAAAAAAATCCTGCAAAGTTTCTTGATCCAAAAGGAAATTGCAAACAATAAAATTGTCACGTCAATTTACTGTATACCAAACAAATTGCAAACACAACGATCGTCAATGGCACCAAAGCAATACAAACGGAAGGTCATAAAAGGAGACGTCAGATGAGCACACCGAGATAAGTATGGATGTCAAATCCGAAAAGCGTAACCTTATAACCAAATTTAAGAACGTAGGTTTTCTTATTCCTCTCACAAAAGGAATGACTGTCCAGATTAAAAATAAGGTAAATATATTATTTGCTTAGGGAAATTTGATTGAACCTAAATTTCGATTTAATGAACCTAAGATAGTTATTTTGATATATATATATATATATATATATATATATATAAGATATGATAAGTTGGAAAGAATAAAAAAACTACACAGTCCATTTCGACAAGCCTGTTTCCTGATTTTATTCACTCTTCAGGAAATTTCCTGAAGAGTGAATAAAATCACGAAACAGGCTTGTCGAAATGGACTGTGTCGTTTTTTTATTCTTTCCAACTTATCATATCTTATATTACGCTCTCCCTTTATGTATTGAGCACTTTAATCCGGATACCCGAANCTTTAATAGGGATAACCGAATCGAGAGCTATATATATATATATATATATATATATATATATATATATATATATATATATATATATGTATGTATTCATAAATTAAATGAACCACTCGCAAAACGCTTTTCACAAAAACTTTAATCTTTCATAAAAAATGAGATAGACATCTTAATAAAATGGCCCACCAAGAAATTCTTCTAACAAGCCTGTGAATACCAGTTTACACAAAAACATGAAGGATCTATGACAGGTTTCAAGAAATGCTCGAGCAGGTAGATTAAATTCGTTCAATTTTATTTCGAAATTGAATTGACTAGATATTTTTATTGTTTTCGTATATATTAAAAAAATTCCTTTTTTCAAATCATTCCAACGATATTGATTTCAAATTGTTCTCTAAACAATATTGTAACATGTAATTTTACATAGATATCTTAATTACTTTCCATAAATAATAACATACTATTTTTAAGGATAATACATATTTTGACATTTTAACAAACAAATTTTTTAATGAATTTTTAAACCTTTGAAAGATACTGTCAGAACAATTATATGTTATTGTATTTTCGTTATCACGACTTTTAATAGTTTTTAAAAACAATTAAATTATTATTATTATTATTGTATTATTATTATTGTATTATTATCACAGAGCAACTGGTAATGGATAGTCAAGTTTCAGGTTCCATTCCATAGCTTGAGGAAGTGTCCATCTTATTTCTGTAGAAAACATAAATAGGTCTTCTTGCTATTTAGTCTCTTATGTTCAGTACTTTTTTAACAATCTTGGCCGCACCCACGAGGCATGCTTTGTGTAATGGCCGTGTTCCCGGTTCAAAGTCAAGTGTTGCAATGTAATTTTTGAAAATTTTCGAAACTACTCCAAAGGCCCCGACGACTACTGTTGCCATTACAACTCTCTTTACAACATCCTTCCAAATTTTCAAAATTTGGTATTATTATAGTGCACTAGCTTCTTCTCCTCTTCCTGCTTCACTTAATTATCAAATGGACATGCTACATGGATTATTAGGCAACTGTTTTATTTCTTATTCTTCAGCATGATATCAGGTTTGTTATGATCAATGCGAGTTTCAGTTAAAAACGAAAAGTCTTATAATATAATAATAGTGCTTGCTCGTATTCAAGTACCTTATTGCCCTTTGTTACCATATGGTTGTGATATTTATCGTCGCATTCGAATACGTATTTCTTGCACATATACCAATACAAAGCAGCTGCTACTTTGTCATGTCTACAGCTTCTATATTGTCTCTGTTCTAACCTTTGGCACTCAGATACCACATGGAAAATAGTCTCGTCCCTTTCCCGCACACTCTACATTTTCATGATATATCTTCTTTACCAAAAGTACTTTTTACCCAGTTCGTTCTCAAGGCTTGGTCTTGTACCACTAAAATCATCCCCTCCGTTTTTTTCATTAGATATCTACTCTTAAGTCAACTCCACGAGTTCTCTTCATCACTTATATCCATTGTCTCCATGTGAAAAAATCTCCAAAAGTTTCTTTTGGGGATATCTATTATTTCTTCCCTTGGTGAGCTCTTTTTTCTTATCTTTCAAGTCACCCCCATCAGATACAATACCTTCTCTCCCAACTTTTACCCATAATCTTCGCTGCTGCTCTTGATGTCATAGCCAATGCTAGTTTTTTTCAATCTTTACACAGTCTTTAACACTTAACAATCTTTTGGTTTCCTCTCCTCACTTCCAGTATAATCGGTCTACGTCACCCTGGGGACTCTTTTAGCATATGCTTTCTTTGACATTTCTTTCACTTCTTTGTGCTTTATATCATCAGATTAAAGAATTTCTAAATATTTAGAGCCTTCTTGGTTATCCAACGAGCTTAATTTTGTGCCGTCAGGCAGTTTAGTTCCTTCATTTATTTCAAATGTTCCTCTTTTCATCTGAATCATTGAACATTTTTCGTTTCCAAAGTTTATTTCTGTGTCTTTACTAAACACTCTGTTTGTTAAGATGAGAGTGTCTGGCTCCCTCCGATCATTTGTATAGAGTTTCACGTGGTCCATGGAAAATAAATGATTCCCTTTTGACCTGTTGTTGCCAAGATGATAGCTATCCTTTATACTATTAAGCAGATTATTATTATTATTTTATTTATGACGATGACGATAATTATTGTTACACTACTTTATAAAATTTTACAACTGACAGGAGGCTCCCGATCACAGCACTTGATTTAAATCTGATCAGTTGTCTGTAACAGGCAGGCCAAGGTAAACAGACAGCGCCTTTTTAAGTTCCGAGAATTTTCGTACGATTCGTGCCATTACCATTATTTTCATTAGTACTATATCAATTTTATTTTTTGTTACACTCAGGCTGATAATATGCAGCAGTTTTAGCTGGAGGATATGTCATTACAAAAAAGGTCTTTTGATGTTATCCTTAATTTTAGTCTCGCTAAAACTAGTTTAAAGACCCTGATTGTGCCAAGAGGTATTGTTCTTTCAAGGAAACCTGTCCGAAATTCTCTGTCTAATTTTCTGGCCGTATCTTGAATGTCTTTCGTCATTTCTTCCAGGTCAATACTCAAAACAAGAACCACATCTACCTCTTCACAAGTCACAAGTACATTATTTCAGGCCTTGCGTCCAGAAAGTTATCAATCTTGTTTTTTCTTTACAACTCCAATATCAATAGTCAATGCTATACCAATATATTCCTTAAATTCATTATTCCCTGTTATTAAAATTACTATTATGAATAATTCTTTTGTTATCTGTTTTCATCTGGAAAGGATTTAACTGTTAAAGTTGGTATTTGTGTTTACAACGACCTAACAAAAAATGTAATCCAAATTCCAGTATTAAACTGATCATCCCATAAAAAATGTAGTTGGCTTTAATAAGAGCCTTTAGATTTTTGTTCGGTAAAATGTCAGAATTCTAAAGATATTGTTTGTCTTATAACTGCTAGTTTAATCCATTGATTTATATCTCTCTCAAATATTGGTCTAGTTTTTAATGTTAATAACACAAAAGAGTGGGCTATTTTATGTTCTGTCAAATCAATCATTAAATATTAAGCCTTGTTGTCTATTTCTTTTTCTCGGTTTTACTGTTATTTTTCCTCTGTTTGACTGTTATTAATTTTTAATTTAGTCTAATTTAAGTAGAGATAAACAGTGCTTAAGAGATATAGCAATCTCTTTTCTCGACTTTGCTGTGAACCATTAGTCATCTTTAATTTTTTCTCTGTTTGACTGTTATAATTTGTCAATCTAAACTGACTTAAGTACAGATAAACAGATAGAGCCAAAAGATAGAGCCAGTTAAAATTTCTACTTTACTGTGAGCCATTAATCCTAACAAACACTTTTGAACAAACTTTCGCACAGATGTGTTGGGACACATTGCTTTATTTCCCTTAATATAAATAACAAATAAAGAAATAATATTTTAATTTAAACCCACAAACATTTTACAACGTTTTTTCAAAGACGCTACCGGAGTGTCTGTGTAACAAAACACAACTTTTTCCAACATCTTTATCAATAAATGTTTACTTTATAGTTAGTTTTACCCACCTTATATAGGTTCTGCCAATCAGTTATACTGATACCAGTACATAGCATTCTTGACAAAATTTTCTGTTTCAAAAGAAGATATATGAAAGTAAAAAATTAAAGGAAATAAAGTGCTACGAAGGATCATCAATTCAACTCAAGAATAGACTTTATATTGCCCTTAAAATTTCATAGATATTGCACAATTCCAACACATGGGCAGAAATCAAGCGTTTCAAGATGTTAAATGCCTATTGTTGAAAGCAGCTGACATCTTGAAATGTTGACCAACCATCTTATCTTAAATGGTGCATCCTCAAAACTGCCCTATAAAATGTCTCTCTCCTCAAAGCTTAAACAAAATTTATTGCCAATGTTCTTCCACATCCTACCGTTGCCAGAACAGAGGGCAGCTTAAAAAGCACCTGTCTTTTAGTTGCAAGGAACCACAGAATACACCCCGATGGGGAAAGACATAACACAAACATGTCTTTTTGCAAATGGTTGTGCGACAGTGACTAATCAAAATATGTATTTATTTATTTGCAGCAGTCAAGGAGATAAAGCAAAGAAAATTTTGATAACGTTGTTTACATTCGCTATTATTGTTCTGTTTAATGTGGCATACAATTTGTTTTTTCACATTACTATCTTCAGCCTGCATAGCTTCGAGGCTTCAGGGTTTCATTAAATCAACACTGTTACTAAGAGCAGTTGTCTTGCTTTCATTTTGGGATTTTTTTGTCAAGATTTCGTCTCTGTGCAAGACAAAGATGCTACCTTTGAATTGAGTTAACTTGTTTGAATAGATGCATGCGAAAGAACAGGAGGTTTTGTTTACATTCGTTATAATTGCTCAGTTTAATGTGGCCAGCAATTTATTACTTCACGTTATTACCTTCAGTTTATAAACCTTCAAGACCTGCCAATCGTAAAAAAAACAAGATTAATTTTGCTACAGCTGTAGGGAATATGGATTTAAGGTTTACAAGACAAACTTTGAAAACAAGATAAAGATTCTGCTCCAGATACTGTCTGAGATGACTGCTTTGTTCAGTTCCCCATGTGGCCAATCAACAAACTTAGGCATATTGCATTTGCTACTTAAAGGGCTTAAATGGGAAAGTGCAAACATTTTACTGTTTGGTACTTTGCCTTACCAATATTGAAGGATTCAGTAAGAAGTTTGCAAAGTGTACCTGGTATCTTACTTTGTCATCTGCCATAAGACCACAGCTGCATGAAGATTAAATTACTTCTGAGCCAAGCAACCAATTGATCGAGTAGAATAATGATTCCGATAACGAAATTGGATTGGAAGACCGACTGAAAGCCATGAATTTTGACGTTTCTGATTCTCCCTCTGAAGTAACTTAAGAAGAACTGAATCATTTCGTTCCAAAGTTGGGGCTTCCCAAGAAATATTATCGCCTATCTGGAAGTATGCTCAGATAATTTAGTATCTACGCACAAGGAATCGAAACAAATGCTTACAGGAGAGAATAATTTTATTCAAATTTTGATCTACATATTGAATTGGGCCTAATTTGTTCTAAAAACATTACTAGTTTATTGTTAGCAGTAGGGGTCTCTGTGTGACAAGAGCACTTGTTTGTTATTTATCGATGGCAGCTTCTCCAGTTTTAAGGTTGTTATTTTGCTTGTTTGAAATGAATACTTAAGAAATTTCAGTGGCTTATTCAAAGAAGGCAAAAGAGTTATACGATACTATCAAGGTTTTACTTTCCTTGATAAGGTATTGTAACTGAAAATGGAAAGTTGGAGTTGATTTAAGGTTCACAGAATCCTGGAGTGCGAAAGGACAAATGAGCATTGCTGTTTTCTGTGCATGTGGAACAGCCGGGCGCAAAATGATCATTAAATTGGAGAGGATTGGGAGCCCGTCACGAACAGAGGCCAGTGAACTAAAGCATTTAATATGTACTTCTAGTTTTACCAAAACTAATTATAGTATCGCTACATATTAAAGTCTGAATCCGAGTATCAATCACTCAGGCTTTTAAAAGATTTATTTCCTTGGTTAAGCAAAGAAAAGTTTTAAGAAGGAATATTCGTTGGCCCAGACACTTGCAAATGGATGAAGAAACGGATTATCAGAGAATCACTGAGTGAAGTTGAATGACGACCTCATGATGTTTTATTAATTACGATTGAAAACTTTCTTAGAAAGAGCAGGACTCCAAATTACAAGGCAAATATATACGTACAAACACATGTTTCGGTCAAGTGAAAACATGTTTACAGTGACATTCCAACTTATACCTTTACTGGCACCTGGGCTTTTAAGGCAGAACAAAGGCACTGGACCATGCAGTTTTGTAGTATTACTCACTACTGAGGATGCCTTTCTTGACTTAATATATTTACCTATACACAAGTACTTATTGTTGACAAAACGCTATGGCCTGTACAAACATAGATTTCGTATAGGTTTTTATGTTTTTACATCTTTCAACTAGAAAATGTTAAAATGTTAGTATACTATGGTGAAAATTACCTGTTTTTTCACTAATTAAACTGTAGTCCTTTACACTAATAGATGCTTTACAATTCCTAAGAAAGAGCTATTTAAAGCAGATTTCAATCAAAGAAACCTGTCAATCTTACCGCAAGGTTTTTGAAATGTTTTAGGCTATCCTGCAAAGCTAGAAAACCCTCGATGTTCCTGGGAGACAGGAAATATGATATTGCTCTTTGTCTTTCTTTTAATATCTCTAAATTTGTAGATGGATGTAAAAACCAGGTTCTAAGTAGTTTGGATCCCAAAGTAGACTTCGTGTGGTTAATAATACCTGCAATATAAATGATAGATCATAACAATGAGGGATACATATTCAAAATATACAGTTAAAATATACAGTGTACATCTTAGAGGAATAGACAATTTGCGGAAAAATCTTATTCGACTACAGTAGTCAACAAGCAATTTACAGGAATGCGAAAAACAGAGCAATGTGCAATTTGTTGTGGGATGATCTGCTGACTATATTTTAAGGAAAACTTGAAAAAGAACTTTTAAGTCCAAACTGTTATGTCTTTTAGTTCTTGTTCCATACATCCGTAATTATCCAATCATATACTTAACAACGTATTTCCTTTGGCTTTTTTCGTTAAAAAAACTAGTCCACAATATAATAGGTTCAGGTTAAGTAAGAATATGACCCATTGTAATGATCCATAATGTTCACCCCAAAGATGATGTTAATTATTGCTCTATATAGGCTCTCACTTAACCTGGCATATTCGAACCACCTTCTTCGGAATTCAATCCAGTTCAATGCTACTGTTAGAAAACATAGAGGTGTTACTTGTATATCGACAAAGAATAAATAAGTTTCAAGTGAATTCAGGAACTACACAAAGAAAAGTTCCAAGTTTGTTAATTAAAAGTGTATTTGAGTCATTGCCAAACTATTTCAAATTTTTAAAACTCTCTAATTAGACGCAATAAATTCCCCTTGTTACTGAAACCTGTCGTCTTAATTCCGTTTTGAGATATTTTGGTCTACAGTTTCCTTCTGGAGAAGTCTAAAGTGCTACCTTTGTATTGAGAGGCTTTTGTAACAAAATACATGCATGCGAAAGAACAAGAGATTTAAAGGTTTTGTGGTTTATAGCACAGCTTAACTACGTTAATTTTGAAAGGCAAAAACTTTTTAAAAGCTAAAGAATCATAAGGCCCTTAAATTCGTACTTTCAGAGTGGACGGGTAAAAACATTGCAATACTAACGTATGCCATACCGTGGTACACTCATTTTCACCTTGTTTTTGCAGGAAGATTAATAGGTGAAATTAGGGGTACGTTGAGGTGGGTTGAAAGTGACTACGAAAAAAAAATTGAGAGACTTTTATCAATTGCACTGGGCAACAAAACTTTATGTGTCCGGAAGACAAAACCCGACCGGTCGTTTTAGATTCATTATTGGTTCTTGAATTCGAAATTATTTTGAAATATTAAATAATTCCGGTTGGCTATCGTTTTTCTGATGCTGAAATTACCTACCTTTTGAATTTTTGACTATTTCAGTTACATGAAAAACCTTTCACAAAATTTAGTAGGAGACAAAAGCTGGTTTGAACTTTTGTACGCAGGCAATCTGAAATTAAGATATTTACTGTTTTGATACAGAGTGAAGTAAAAATGATCCTTGTTTTGGACGCATGAGCAATCAAGCAGAAAGACACACAAAATCTTCAAAGTAAATATGTCTAGGTTCAATACCAGACACCACACCATACACTACACAGTTAAGATCATAGGGTTTAACGCTGTTAACTTGGAAACCAAGTCAGTTAAGCAGGGAAGACTTCACTGGAAATAGATCTGTCAAAAACGAAATGTTTTGTCATATCAATACATTTTATTATAACTATTTCAGTTAATTACTCTGTCTCTATTTTACACGTGTATTAGGACTCATTTGTCGTTATCACTACAAAAAGAGCTTGTTTAAGATACAAATTAGGTGGAGAAATTGAATAGCAATTAAATGTTGATCACAAGTTTATCAGACGTACCAAAATCATTTACACTTTTCTATGGTTTTATTTGGATTTAGCTACCAAAAATGAATTCAGCTTAACTGGTCTAGTCTTTGATATTAAGAAAAAATTTAATTGTGCAATGTAATAAAAACTACAAAAACATTGAAGGCAGCCAATAGCGTTTTGTAAGTAGCTGCCTAAAACAACAGAAAAGCAGGTAAAAGGGTGTTTTTACCAAGCCGCTTATAGTTAGCAGTGAAAACTTTACTCTGGAGAACTAATGCTATGTCTAGTACATCTACTTTGCACATTGATAAAATACTAATATTCTAATGATCTGGCACTGAATAAAGTTGATAGTATAATTTATAAGTAAAGTAGTCTGAAAACAGGCGTTTAGTGTCTGTAGTTTTATTTGTGATTTATCTTTTTGTCACCTCAAGTGTTAACAATGGTACTAAAACTCATTTACCAAATAATGAAAGTCCCTCTTTCTGCCCTCCTCCAGTTGCTGTCTTATACACTGATGGATGAACCTCTTTTTGAAAAATCTGAAGTGCACTAAAGGAGAGGTTTAAGAAAAGCTTAGATTTTTGTGAAATAATATTCTCTTCGGTAAAGTTAAAAGAAGAAAATCTGGAATAAACTCCTCACGATAAACCTCATCAATAAGAGTACTGTTTCTTAACTTTTTAATAGGATTAAAAAGGACTAAAATTAAGTAATCTATATTTTGCGGGGCTTCAATTCAAGTGTCTAAGACCACTTTTTCTTGGGTCATTTGATGTCAGCCAGATAGCATCGTATTTGTTATAAGGTGTAACCAGTTGCAGGAAATGAGATTTTTCGGAACGACAAGAAAGGTCTTGAAAAGACTATACTGCCTACCTATTTTTGTTTATACTTCCAAATCCTCACATGCAAAAAGATTCACTATTTTTCTGTTTTTCATGTTTATGAGAATGTGATAATTGTTTCAAAGAGCATTCCTAGTTCTGTTAGATTTCTCTAACCTATATGTATAGATTTTTGTTGATATCTCCTAGTTCTGAAGATGAAATTGTAAAATGACTTCAGATAATAGTTTCCAAAGCTCAGTTTTGTAGCTGATATGGTCCTGAAGCCAATGGAAAGCAATTCAAACCCAATTTTTTGTGTTTTTGTTAATATTCTTTTCAAATCCTCTCCGTCTACTATTTAACAGAAAAGAGAACATCTAACTCTAAAGCAACACTGATATATATTTCGAGAAAAAAACAAAAAACAAAAAGGAGAAAGCCCATAAAATACCTGTATGTATTATTATCAACGGATACCATGTCATCGCTATGGGAAAAAAAGACACAAAAGTAGCATCGCAAAACAAAATAAAATATCCTGGGAAGATAGGGAAGGCATGAGATAGTAAACAAAATTTCCCAGGGAGTAGCAATTACTATCGTCATCATCATCATTGTTTTTATTTGAAAAACTTTTGTCACCTAACTGATGTTATAGCCGTCACATCTCCTTATTAGGCGAGTCATAACTAATGACCTTGGGCTAATAAAGTTCATTCTTCCACTTATTAGATTTACAGTACTCTTCTTATTATCCTTCCTGTTCCTAACAAGGTTGTTTTCTGCATATCCACAATACTGTGCTCAATTTCCAGTTTTTGAATCCATTTCCGAATCCTTTGCTAATACTCTCCAGAGTCTTTCTACTTCTCTTTTTAAATCTTGGTATTTGTCTACCTTTTCTTTTTCTTTCTCTTCTGTTCTTTTGTCAGCTGGTACAGCGATATCAATCGTCACCATCATTTTTTTTCTAAATAATGTTTTTATCAGCATAATCCCTCAGTTGTAACAAAAATAAACTATTTCTAATGGAAATCCTGTACAAATTAAAAGATTAAAATAAAATCCTGGAAAGGCTCTTCACACGTTTTGACCGTACAATGATCAGGAAAGTTGGCTTAGCACTATTTTAGTTTCAGTTGTTATTCCTCAAAATGGTTTAGCTTCGTTTTAAGTTATTTCAGTTTTGTTTCATTCCTTTTCTTGATCTTGTGTAACAAGTATCACAGTTCCAGTCTACAACCTATTCTAGGCTTGTCATTATATAATGGTCCAATCTGAAGTTCATTTTGAGTTTTATACCAAATATTTTAGGAAGCCTATCGCAGAAATAATTCAAAGTTTTTTCACAATTTTACTAACAAGCTAATATAGAACTTATCAGAGGATTTGATAAAACTAAAGTAACAATCCCAAATAAAAATCAGTCCAACACTAGATTTCGTTGAAATACAGTCAAAGGAACAATTTAGAATTAAGTCTGGATTTGAGCAAAATCAAGTTCTATGCCTAGCTTTGATTTGGTTGGACATAGTCAAGAGTAAACCATACTCAATCTAACATAGATTTCAAATTTGCTCAGTTAATTAAACTAGGCCTGAGTAAACCATAAAAATTGGGAAAGCATCAGAAAGCATTAGACTACCTGTCGTGCAACTTCTTGTATAACCATGACCATTTGCTAACCGTATTAAGTCTTGCCTTTCTTGGCCAACGTTCATTTTGTTTTATCTTGTAAATGAGGTTTTTCTAACAGATGTACTCACAGGCTAAATGTTTTAACAGCTAATATAGGTACACGAACACCAGCATCCTCAAGTTCTACACCAATTCTCTTTTTTTCTAAATAGCCCAAGAGCGCTCCTGTTGCTTTTACCTACAGCGAAAAAAGTAAAAATACGTATTAAAACATTTAGGCTCAAATTGAGTGATTCAAAATGCAAAAGCGAATACTTCTTCTTTTGATCCTTGTCATAACAAATATCTTCACTCAAATGTACATGATAAATTAAAACTGCCGTAGTTTATAAATCTGTACAATGCATAGTACCAAAATACACAGTTAACTATTTTTTCAGCCTAAAAATACGTCCTGCACTGTATACCAATTTTCTTGAATGTTGAACAAAGCTGGTACTAATATTTGCTATTCTAAAGAACTTCTGATAGTGCATGCAGAAAGAATATCACTTGGCTAATTTAGGGTAATAGTGGAAACTCGCATAAATAGCGGAAGAATATCAAAATGCCACTAAGGAAAAAAATCAAGATATCGACGGAGTTACCATTATGAATTGTTATCAACTCTACACCTGTGAGCAAACAACAGTAAAGCAGATGTTATACTTTGGAAAGAGAAGAAAAAGAATTAATAATGATCATGATTATCAGTGGTATGAGGTGTCAAAAATTACATGAAATTAAGGAAGCGTTTACCTGTTGTTTTTTGCACAGTAATCAAGAACCTCTAAACTCTAATCGCACTGATTAAAAATTGAATCGGCAGTCAGCGGATAATTAAGTTACAAGCTTTACCAAATGACATATAATTGCAAGGATCCTTTCTCTACGACACACTTTCATACCAATCAGGGCCTGGTCCTATGTCTCTAGGTAGGCAAGATCAATAAACTCAGGGCTCAAAATAAGGTAAAAACATTTCTTTGCGAAAAAACCGTTTTAAAGCCGTTTTTCAAATAAATATTTTCCTGTAGCATCATTTTTATTTTAGGGTATACAAAACGAACATTCATATTAATTCCATCAGATTACTTTAGCTTTAAAAAACACTATCCGCAAAAATCCAATGAATAAATAGTTGTAAGTAGTAAGCACTTCAACTTTTTAATTTGTACTATCATCTTTCCCTCTACTTTATTTTAAGCATTTTCCAATCTCAACGCCTTTGGCTTTTGGTTAACCTTCAACCCGTATTTTCATGTCACTTCGTTCGTGACCTATAGCCTTTTTATTATGTCACTCAAACCATTTTCAACAAGACATAACACATCCAAAGTTTTAAAAAAATTGAACTAGTGTAAGGGCCCTATTCAACGATGAAGTACGGTATAAACAGCCTTACCATATTTTCATGATCAAAATTGATAAGTGAAGTTAAGTACACCAATCTGTTGTTGTCAGGAGTATCGTCTGAAAGACCTGGTAGTCCGTTAACATTCAAAATCCTCCTTTTGCATGCTTCAAAACCTGCAGTTCGTTGTTTTGATAAAGGCATAGAATTAATTATCCTTCAAGCTATCATCAAGTAAAAGATCAAGTTATTCGACGAATGGTGGCACATCTATTCACCCAAAGCATTACCTTGATGATATTAGGACCCGTTGATTTAAGAATGTAAAATAATATATATGTATATATATACGTATACATATTGGGTACTTTTGATTGCAATCGTTCCATAAAAATAATATTCCCTTTCCATTACATGCCTTCCATCCCAACCCATAATACATTCTTATTTTTCTTTCTCTAATTATCTTTCTACACATTATCTATCACATTATCACATTATTGATATTCTGGAATTCACGTCTGCACTACGTTTTGCAATATTAAGATGACAATGTATCAAGTATAAATGTTTCGCAATTTTATGGCAAAGGAATATTTTAGGATGTCTTTGAAAATAGCAATTTTGTTACAAAATTATAGACTTAGTTGGTAATTCCTGGTGAAAATACACTCCAGTTAAAAGTGTCGAAATACTTGACAATCCCACTACTGTATTCATTTACCTTATTATGGAAAGTTGCAGAGGGTACAAAATTAAAGTGAGAAAAAAAAGGTAGGAAAAATGAGGAATAAAATTAGGTATTTAAAGACTATCAGAATTTTCTTGAGCCCTTAATGTAAGGAATTTTGTATTTCGATTTTCGAGAAAAAGCGATTGAAGAGAAGCATCAAGGCTAAGGCTTACACGGAGGACCTGCATGAAATTGTTCTTTATTTATGAAAGGGCAGGTATGAAATACTTAAAATTACCCACTCGCTTGTTGTTCGCATTACACACGCTTCTCAAACAAGGAGGACTCAAGATTTGTACTGGTGTGTCGGCGGCACGAAAAAGTTTTGGGTAGCTCATTGTTGTTGTTCTTTTAAAAGGTGCTATTATCCAATAGTAAATCAAGAAGAACGGAAGTTGTTTTCCTTTATTCCTGTTTTAAAATTTCCTTCATGGTTTGTATGATCCAACAGAGTAGAAGCAGTAATATACTAACTAGTCAAAAATTAAGAAATTGTAAATTTAGTTATAACAAAGAGGTAATTTAATTGAAAAATTTGGAAAGAAATTTTTCTATTGATTCACTCCCCCGTATTTTCCAAAAATACACTAAAAACTCAATCATTCACACTTAAGTAATACTTTTTTTAAATTTTATTTTAATTAATTTTTTTATTTTGCTTTTGGCACTCCTTCCTACTTTCTACTAGCTACACTTCTCGTGATATTGTTGGTAGACATTCATATTTTTATATTTTCTATTATAATTGTTTTCGTCTAAGGAAAGTGAATCAGCATTTAAACGTTATGCCTTTTACATTGCTATTCCAAGTAGCCAAAATGTACTTCCTGAGATTATTTTCTTTAAACGTTTTTCATGTGGATTAGATATTAAACTTTGTAAAACAAGCAGCATTAAACTTGAGCCCAAATCCTATCAATAACTGCTAAATTTTTAGCGACAGTTTGTCAAGTATGCCGGTTGGGATAAGACATTAATTTAGATGCCTACTATTGAAAACTCTTTTTAACAATTATCTGCATATTAAAAGACAGCCAGAGTATAAGACAATTTATTATCACACAGTCATTAGCTTTATAAGGTGTGGTCAATGGAGAGAAGCAATTTTTCAATAATTCGCTTTTGGTAAATCAAGCACTAGTAAAATTGTCAGCAACAATATACATATTTATATATTCATATTTATTTCCCCTATGTGCTGCAAAGTTCATGGCACATCATAGTTCATGACGCAAAATGGTTTGCCTCTATCTCATTCTTCTCTGTTTTGATTTATTTTGCGGTCCTGTAGAGTAGTCTCATTTTATTTCTACTTAATGATGCCATACTTCCTTCCTTAATATTATTACTCAGTTGAGAAGAAATCTGGCCTAGGAACTAAGTGTCAATAGATTGTCTCAATGTCCTTTTATCTCCTCCCTTTTAACTTGGCTTGCAATATTGTTCTTTGTAAAATAATTTCTAATTACTATAATTAAAAATTTAATAGTTATTAGGTCACTGAATCCCTCCTTCTTAAACAGGTGCTTACAATACCATAACAAAGGTTCAGGTGTGTGATCATTCTGTCGAGGTTTATTACCTGCCACAAGACATGATGGATATGTATGATAAGGTAAGAAAAAATAGCAACTAAATATAAAAATTAATACATACCAAAAGCCATACTAGGCAGAACCTCGTGGGAAATAAGCTTAGAATCCTCAAGTTCATCATCTCCTACAAAATAAATGACGAATACAAAAAAAGTAAAGAGAGTCGTGTGGAAATATCTCTAACTTCGTTTGGTCGCAACCTGTCAGTGTCTCTCAAGAAAAATGTAACGACATGTACAAAGTACTTCTTCATACTACCGCAATGACTGCTGGATAATACAATGAAAACCGGAGAGATCGGTTAAAGGAATTTACATGTGGTTGCATAAATCATTCAACAAATTATGACGTTTAAGAAGAGCAGCAACAGAAAGTAGCCTTATCAAATCAATAAGAGAGATAGGGCTTGATCACCATGACACAAAATGAGAAAAGAAAGAGGTATAAATCTGACTACAACAAGGATTTTGTGGGTAAGAAGAGCAAAGGGAGACAGATATCAATATGAAATATACTAACTGGAAGAAAAAGTACCACAAGAAGAAAGAAATTGTTGAACAAAATACTGCCTGCGAAAACAAAAAGAGACAGTAAACTCTGAACGATCATACCTATCTACGCTTATAATAAATAACACACCTAGATAAATAGATTGACAGAGAAAGAGAAAAAGAGAGAAAGCAACAACAAGTGAAGACAGCTTGCTAAATGTAGCCTTTAGCGGCTCTAATTGCAAAATAACATCCAAAATACTTGCTCTTTAGTATCATTGACTATACAAAACAAATCACATAGAAGACTTCAAAAGTACTTTAGATCATTATAATAAACTGCATGTTCCTTTTGCCTTTCTAGTCTGACGTTTTCGCTAACTTGATTTCTATTTCTGTAAATATCCGCTAGTCATTAGTTGAATTCTAAGCATCTGTACAAGGTCTACAATCATATTATTCTTCGAAATAAAAACACAATCGCTAATATTTGCGTGTTAATTTTTGGTTTCCCATTTTCCAACGAGAACTTATATTTTAGAGACATAATGGTCAGGAAGAGGGTAATTACAAGGGAAAATGGTAAGCAAATTCCTTTCGGCTGAAAAATGCTTCAACAGCCCCAAGTAAATAATAAAGTTATTACCCTTTAGCATTATTACCCGGAGTCAACTGCTTAGTTTTGGTACTTTAACTAAAGTTATCACATGACCTTTCCCTATTCCACATTCAAAATAGCGGATGTAATGAAAGGGATTTAAAAAGTGATTTTTCTCCAATTTGATTTTTGATATGATATTTTTTACTTTGGTGGAAACCATTTACACGTCGAAGCTTATCAAAACAAACTAAAATGTTATTCAATGTGTAGGGAAAAAACCCCTGTTGATTTGCATGTTTACCATAACCCGTTATCTCCACTAATTGCAGAGTACGAAACATCAATTAGTACTGATTAAAATAGAACAAGAATGAGCTATGTACATTGTACTTGTTTCTTTGATATGTTTACAGGTTCCTAAAATAGCCTGTGTTTCCCCTATTTGAGGATATTGTTACTTTAATTGTAGGGAGAGCCTTTTCAACATTTTCATCATTACAATTATTCTAATTATCATGATCAATCTATAACTTCTATTCCACTTAACAAAAATATGATATTCCCATAGGCCAGTAATCCGTGCCTTCTAAGGCTTGCTAATCTACAGACTAAGGGCATATGGGTATAATTAGTAAGAACACTCCGTTCAAAGCTTGCAACAATTGCCAAACTAAAGTGATTCAGATCCTTTCCAAGATAATAAGAATTGATTTAAAAGTTAATAATATTAAATAAGTGAACTTCCTGGTCAGCAGATCGATAATGGACAAAATAAGATAGTGGCCTGGATTTATACTCCAATGAATTGTTATCATGGTATGTATAAAAATCACATGACGTTTTCAACTGTCTAATTCATACTGTTTTAGGGCGTTTCCAAGAACACTGAAAGCATTGTTAAGTCAAAAATATGTGAAACACGCAAGACAAAACTGAAAAAAAAGTCAAGTTTAAGAATGCATATCTGAGGCTTTAAGAAAATTATTAGGATTCTTACCCAAGTTGGAATTTGATAAAAATAGGCGGAAATTAGCAGAAAAAGACAGTCGTTGTAGTATCAAGGAAAATTAAAATTAAAATCAAAGAGACATGTAACGATTTGCCCGTATGTGATGGTCCTAAAATCTATGATGTTTAAGTAAAAAATCAAGGTAAATGCAAAATCTGTATAAATTTGTAAAAGAATCCAAAAGAGCAATATTGATAAAGAGAATTCGAAATCATAAACAAAAACTGCTTGAAAATATACACTATGTAAAATTATTTGAACCCACCCAGCTAACTGCTTTACATATTTAATTTTTTCACCTCAGTATTGATCCAATTTAGTTGCAAGGCTGAGGCTCAGTATAAAATGAAAAAACAAAATGATTATCTGTAGTTTGTAATAAATATTATGACCGATAAGATGTAAAATAGTTGGCAGCTCACCTTTTAGCATGTCAACAAACTTCTCATCTTGCTTTGAACTTGTTATAACAACATCAGGATTTATTTGCATTTTAGCTAATGACAGGTGGAAGAAATAAATTCGTGAAACAAAAGAATATTAATTTTTAATTAAAAAAAACTAACTTTATTATTATGGGCAGAATTTGTTCTTTAAGAAAGCATAGATTACAATTTAGTTGCAGGGACTCACCCAAAGGCCTTAACCAAAAAAAAGATTTGGCACTTGATGTCATATGGCTATAAGTAATGCTTAAATTGAAAGTCACTGTCTAAGCAGATAAACTCTTTTGGATAGTATTCTTGTTACTGTGGAATTTTGCCAGGAAGTTAGTTGCATTTTTGTTAATCCAACCTAATACACCTATAGTAGATGAGGTGGCACATAATTTCAGTCTCGATTTGAGGATCTTTGTGGTCAAAGAGTTTTTCAGATCCCTTTGCGGTGACATTCTTATCTGTGGGTGTTGTTTTGTCTGTCATGAGCCATTATTATTATCCTTATTATTATTCTTATTATTATTTGAGTTCATTTCACACCAATAGTTTTTGGTGGACTTTCCTTGACGTTCCAGTTGCAAAAAGCCTCCTTAGAGCTCCAAGACTTTCCTTGTGATACTGGCTGTGTTCGACAACGCGGTGGTCTGCATGGTTTCAATCTTTGTTCGTATCCTGATTCGGTTTAATCTATTTTTTAATGACTTTGGAACTGTTCCCAAAGTCCCAATAACTATTGGAATATCAGTTACTTTCTTATTCCATAGAACTTTTAGTTCTCTTGCCAAATCTTGATATTTCTCTCTTTCTATTCTTTCTTTCATTTCAACTCCGTAAACTCCAGGTATTGCAAAATCTACATTCTGACAAGTATTTTTTTCTTTGCCAATAATTATGTGGCAAGGCCTTCTAGCTTCTGTATGATGATCTGTCTGTACTTCAAAGTCCCATAGCAACTGGCTTCTTTCGTTTTCAAGGACAGGTTCTGGTTTGTGTTTATGCCATTTTTCAGTATGTTTGTTTATCAGTATCTTTATTATTATTGTTGTTGTTGTTCTAAGTTTTGTTATTAGGACCAAATTTTATAGAGAATGTTTCATTTAGTTGTGTAACCTTTTAAAATTTACATTGTTATCAACAAGGTCCTTTAACTTATCATGTCTCATCATCATATCATCATATTCGGTTTAACGTCCGTTTTACACGCTAGCATGTGTTGGACGCTTTCTTGAAATCAACTTCCAAGTTATCCTATCCTTCACCAGGTCTCTGCTGAGACCTTTTTGTTTGAGATCCATCCTTATCACTTCCTCCCATGTTTTCTTCGGTCGTCCTCTGCCAGTGGTTCTTGTCACCTTGATTGTTCTGCATCTACTTCCCCAAGCATTGTTGTCCATTCACTCCACATGACCAAACCAACGAAGCCTCCTATTCTGCATACAAATGCCAATACTGTCCACATTCAATCTCCTTTTGAGTTCATTAAAACTAAGCCTGTCCTTCAGACTTACGTTGGATATCCATCTTATCATTCTCATGTCATTCCGCTCCATGCGCCTGACATCGTCAATTTTCACTGGCCAAGTTTCACTACCATACATCATTGTGCTACGTACACATGCCTAGTAGACTCTACCTTTAGTAGGTAATGGCAGAGCTCTGCTTGTTAACAATGGCATCAGCTCCCTGAAATTACTCCATCCACTGTTAACCCTTGCTGTTGCACTTGCACCAGCTCCTCCCTCAGCTCCAAGGGTGTCACCAAAGTAGCAAAACGTCTGGACAACCTTAGTTTCCTCACCCTCCAAATGCACTTTCCATAGGTCTAAGTCACAGGTTGCCTCTCCTTCTGTGCACCTATTGCAGCTAAAATGGTTACTTTCTGTCAGTTTTCCCTTTATTCCACTGCACCATTTATGTACCCGGTGCTTGCAAATACCACAACAGAATCCAGAAAGGCAAAGTACAACTTCTTGTTCTGCCCAAGGTACTTCTCTTGCATTTGTCTAAGGATAAAAATAGCATCAATAGTTCCTCGTCCAGGCATAAAACCAAATTGCATGTCATTGATGTTTATATGTCTGCTTGTAACATAGGCTTACCTTTTCGTAGATAATCATTATGATCAGTTTCAAGAACGTCGTGCATCATATAGATCTGACACTCCTCTGTGTCATAGTACGCTGCTGCAAACAAGCCAGCATGTTTTAAAGCACACATATATGTCTAAGAAGAAAAAACAAAGAAATGGACTTTAACAATATTAATCTATGAAGTAAGCTAGTACCTTTTAATACTATGGTTTATTGTTGTGATTACATTGTCAATTTTATTATTTTGTTTGTGGTTTTTCTCCCCTTTTTTCAAATCCTAATGTCATTTTTCCATTGTTTTTGGTCTCTTGTGGGAATGTTTCTTTCATAAATTTCTTTATTTACCTTCTAGATACAGCTCAACGTCTTTTTGTGAGATTTCAGATCTTTGATTACTTAGGAAATCAAGCTTATGATGCTTAGCCACACAATAATCCAATGATAGTTGAACAATGGCTCTTTTTACTCGATCCTAAACATCAGTAGTAGAATAAATATAGCAAGGGCAGGCATAGTCAGTTATCTTTGAACGAAAAAGGTTGATATACCCAGTGAGATAGCTCTCGCTTTTCTTATTCCCATGACCCAAAATGTCCATATACCTGTTGTTCTACTCTTTGACTTCGTTATTTTTTATTTTACCATTTTATCTGATGTTCATCAGGTATTAAAAAAATAAATAATTAGTCCAGTTCCAGTTTACGAATACAGGAGAAAATTTTATTGAATGAAGTGAGTTGCAAATAGATCAAAGGCGCAAGATATATACAGCATTCTAACATTCTTCCTAATTGTTTTTGACTTTTAGTACCACAAGAAAAAGTCAATGAACAGGCCAACATCCATGTCTAAAATGCTTTTGTATTCCTTCGTTTTTAATCTATGAGATCCAAGGTGGGGAAATGTGGCAGCAAACTGCAATCTTTGATTATCTTATGGGATCACGTAATGGATAAAATCCTCAGGTGTGTGGGTAAATATGTCTCTAATTTTTTTTAGTATTTTAGTTATTATATTGATGCAATTAAATGACAGAACGGGCGTTTGTGGTTTTAGGTAATACAACATACAATTTGTTATTTCTGCATTATTAGTATTTATCTAGATATGCTGCATGTATGCCAGCATGTATAGTGGTGTTTGAGTGATTAAATCAATGTCCTTTTTTTATCCATATCTGTCTAGTGGACTTAATTCTTCAGGGGTTCTACAAGACTTCGGTATTTCACAATGACTACTCTGCCACCGAGAGTCCCCAGCTAAAGTGTTTGTTTCAAGTATTGACTTGCTTGGAACTAAAACCCATGATTCCAGTTACATGAAGAGCCATTTCCAAGTTCCCACAAATAATTTTCTCTCAGTAAAAAAATAAACCTGAGGCGTCCTTATTTAAATGTTATTTGTTCTCTTATATGTCCTAAGTTTCAAATGTTATTCATTTCCTTTTTTCTCACTATACTACTTTCCCTATCATTGATATAATCAAGTAGCAGATATACCTGAGGAAAAATATGTATTTTGTTTACCCCGGGCTGTACATCATGATCCCTGAAAAAGTTGACTGATTGATTAAATCTACAGTTTATCGCTATTTGTTAATAATGTTTGTTTAAATGTGCTGTGATTACTAGCATATGACAGAAGCGTTATATTGATGTAAGATATTTATCATGTCGTGAGTCGTAAGCTTTTTTTCAGCTACGTTTCAAGAGATACTTCTTCCATCGTCAGAAGTCACAAGACTCACGACATGATAAATATATTACACCGATGGCTTCCACTGAGTCCATAAATTCAAGAATTTTCAAGAAGCGTTAGAGTGTGTTCTATAATCTTATAAAAATGATAATAATCCCAGTGAGTCAGTTCTTACATTACATTTTCCGCTATTTTCCCCACGTTAAACATTACTTTTTTTATATATTTTGTTTTCCTTTTTAATTTGAAATAGACTACTTTATATGCCAAGACTAACCACATTAATTAGTAGCGTATTAGAAGCCCAGATAGTTTGTTACATATCCTAGGGTGTTAGCAGGAACGTTTGTTATTAGGGCAACACCCGAATTTTTGTCTCATGTTTTTCAATTTGACTTAATTATCTACCACGTCCTTGGTGAATTTTTTTCAAATTTTCATTAAGTCAATTCCAAAAACTGAATAGAATTTGGAAGAGTAGATCAGTGTGCAGAATAAGTTAAATTTCATAGCTAAAAAAGAGTATATTTTCAAACTGAGTTAGGGATAGTGTAGGAGCGGTTCAAGTGGCATACTACTGAATTTGTAAATGTTTTGAAAAATTAATAAATTTAAAATGTTAAAAAGTACAAAGCAAAGGAATCAAATAAGCAAAATAGCTCCTCTCAGGTAAAGCCCCTTTAAGTCTTGCTTAGGGTGAAAGGCCTAAAAATAAGAAGTATTTCCATTTTCAATTAAAGCATTTAGTTAGGCTATAAACAATATGATATCAAAAGAAACTACCTTACAGACTCTACTATCATTTTCACTTGTGGCACTTGTCTGCATTGTTCTTTTGACAGTATCGCCTGTAATGTTATAATCATCTTGTGGCTGAAATGGGCTAATGACTGCGTCTGTATCTGGAGTTCTCAAGCTTCTTCTCTTTGAAATCCGTCTATTTAGATGGCTACTACTGCTGGATTCTTGGCTTGGTGGTATACAGTCTGAAGTTGAAGAAGTTTGAAGGGAAGACATCTAGACAACTGCAATATGTTCCTTGAGAGTTTCTAAGTGAAAAAGAAAATAGATGATTACGTGATATTTCATTTAGAAAACAAAAGACAAAAACCACTTTTTGTGAATGATTTTCAAAATTAAAATGAAAAAAAAATATGCATGATAATTGAAAACATTTTTGAAACACAGGCTTCAGCATGCTCAATGCATTTTCTATCAATTAGGATTAAGTTGTATAAAACCAAGTAATAAAAGTTAATACAATAAACATGAAACGTTGCAACTAAGTACAGGGTTTAATGCTCACTTCTCTTTACTGTTTTTTAAAAAGAATGTATTCTTACTGTATCAGTTTCTTCAAAATTTCATGCAATAACATTTCAAAAGCTCATTATTTGAAAGCTTAAAATTACTTATCTCCACCCGAACTGACTCGAAATCTCCAAGTCTACAGAAATGAGGGTGAACATATAGCTGATTGAAAAAAACTAGAACTGTTAGGGAGCTTGAGAAATATCACCAAAAGGAACACATTCTATTTGAGATTTAAAAGTGACATTTAAGACGGTTCAAATTCGATAAAAAACCTTGGCTGAGCCAACAGTTTCAATTAATAAATTAAATTCTACTTCCTTTGCAAACAACCCAAATCACTTCATACTTAGTGCAGTGTAGTTTTATATAAAAATACATACTCTGGGGGATCCATTGCAATTTAATGGCTATATTTTATTTGTTGTATTTTAGAAATCCTGTGTGAGCTTAATACCTACAATAAATTTTAGGTTTTACAGCTAGACTATTTGTACAGAAATTCATATTCCTGAACGTAAAACAAATAATGGAAGTCATGTGTCATAAACTTTTTTATATTTCTTCTAACTAGCCAGAGTACAGAAATATCAATGAGTTAATCAAACATATTCGCAACAATATATAACACCTCTTATTCTGATGACCAGATAGTTATGCAAAAGCGATTTTCAACACACACTCACTTTTTTACAGTCAAGCTGTTTATTAGTAAACGTAATTAGTAAGCTTTTCGTAATCTAAAACACCCACTTAATAAAGTAATTATAATGAAAGTACCTTTAAATATCAGGTCTACAGCATTCTTCAGCTTCAATTTGTTTCTTCTCATGTTCACGTTGAACAGTTGTTCGAAGTGGTCTCAATTTTCGCGCCTTAAAAAGAAACAGGGTGCCAAAACATCAATAGCTGGTCACGTGGAAATTTCTATTGGGGCAGCCAATCAGGATCCCAACACCTGAACAAACCCAAATTTATTGTAATCACTTGAAAATGTTGTCGAGCTTAGCTGAAAAGCTAATGATGTCTCCTGTGCATAAATACTGTCTTGGGTTAAGCTGTTTGAAAAGTGATTTGAGCTTCACATTTTGCACTGAAAGGACGTGTCTAACCAAATACATTGTTAGAAGCAAATAAACTTCGTTATGTGAAATCCAACATGAGCTTTAAAATGACCTTTCCATTTACAAGCCAGGTTATTTTTTTCAAGGAAAGAAGGTACACATATACCAAGTTACCAAACATTAAAAGAGTTCACAAATCACTTGTAATGTTATTTTCTATATTGTTTTTGGCGTGTTTATTTCTTAAAAGCAATTTCATACATTTTGGGGATATTTTGTCAAAAACGGGAGTATATGTTACCAGGTTAAGATTTTAAAGCCCTCCTTATTAAATCGCAAAAAAAATTATATTTTCTGACAGATTCCATATAACATATTGGGATATCTAAGTTAAAACCACGTTCACTTTGGTCGAAATATATTTCGCTGGTGCTGGACTGAACCAAGCCGACAATAAATAAAAATGCAAAGGTCAAGTGAGTTTTTTATCAATACGAAAAATAATAAGAGAATAGAGAAGCATGCTCCCTTTCCATTTAGTTTTCTATCCCCGTGCTTTATTCCAAGGGGCTATGGTTTTCGCCTCAGGCTTATTCCCCGTGGTGTATTTAACTGCCCG